>JAGFMF010012145.1:14967277-15020145 GCA_019455555.1 Galemys pyrenaicus | reverse complement strand
TCCCTCCCTCCCTCCCTCCCTCCCTCCCTCCCTCCCTCCCTCCCTCCCTCCCTCCCTCTCTTTATTTCTCCCTGCTCTGATCCATCTGTACTGGGCTGACTGCTTTCATGCTCCCCAAGTTGGTTATGTTGGAATCCTACCCCCCAGTGTGCTAGCGTGCTAGGAATGAAGCCTCTGGGAGGAGGTTATCCATGACAGTACAACCCTCATGGGTAGGGTTAGGGTCCTTGTGAAGGCTGAGAGCTCCCTGTGAGACCTCTCAGACAGTGAGACCACAGCTGTCTGTAAGCCGGAAAGCGAGTCCTCAATGACGACAAACCCACAACTGCCTAGATCTTGGACTTCCAGCCCCGAGACCTGTGAGAAATAAATTGATATTTCAGCCACACAAACTATGGTTTTGTTACTGTGACCCAAATTAGAACACAATCCTTTTCAAAGCTGAAAGCAATCTTTCCCACAAGACTGGTCTTGTTACTGTCCACCCTGAAATCCTTCAGTGACTCCTCATCCTACTAATACTAATAGTTAACATTTATGACACACCTACTTATATGCCAAACACCCTACATAGGTTGTTGTTAATGCTCAACAACCCTGTAAGATAGATAGGTATTATTTTACTGGAGATAAAGTCTGGAGAAGGTACATAACTTGCCTAAAATCACAAGTTAAGTAATGAAGTCAAATTTGAATGCAACTCTACTCAATTCTAAAGCCAGATGCCAGCCTCCCAGGTGGCACAAGGGGTTGAGTCACAGCACTACGAAGCTACCCACCGCCACTGAAGCATGAGTTCGATCCCAGCCAGGAAGGTGACCCACATGGCGCAGCAGACCGCTCCTGTCTCACCCGCTGGCCCCTCAGCAGTGTATTTCAGTAATCTGCCTGTTCTGTTCCCCACCCTGTCTCTGGTGAATTCTCTTAGCCCCTCACCTCTGGCCTGTACCCCAGTTCTTGCATAAATAAATAAATCTTTTTTTAAAATGAAATACAAATAAAGCTAGATAGGTGCCTTCATTCAGAGTAACTTTCCAACTTGTTTAGGATTTAAGACTCAATGTGAAGCCTGCCTGTTACCTTTCATAAAAACTCTAACTTCAGGTCTTGCTGAACAGTTTCGCCCAAATGGATCATGATCTCTCACACTTGTGTGCCTTTGCATTTTTTGTTCTCTATATGGAATACAGTCCTCATGCCCCCGCCCTTTCTCTCACCTCTCCTTTTCAGGGAAATCTCTCTCCTGTGCTTACCACAGGCTACCACTATCTACTCATCTATCTGTTTATAATTCTGCTCTATTTGAGAGTACGCTCAGGATCGACAGGAAAGCCCACATTTGAGGCATAAAGGTCTGTGTTCTGATCCTACATACCCACAGCATGGTCCTGATGCAGTATAAATCATTAAAAAAAGCAAGTAAGAGAAGAGCTTCTGCTGTTTCCCTAAGGGCAACCAAAAGTGCCTCAAGAAGACAAAAAGCACCAGCTACCTGGAAATCTAAAAATGAGATACCTGAACGATCTGTCAAAGAAAGTTGGGTCAGAATAGACCTGCTCTGTGACCTCATGAGTTTACAATCTAGTAGCTGAGACCAACATGTAAATAATCAATAGTAATACCAGGCAAATTACATACCAGAGACAAGTTACACAAAATGACACTGACAAACAAAATGACCCAGTCATTCTGACAGAGGGGTGGGTAATTCTGAAGAGCTTATGGAAGGCATGATCATTGACCTAAATCTTCAGTGACAAGTAGGATTGCGGCAGCTCGAAAAGCGGTAAAGGAATTCCAAACTAACAAAAAAGCATGAACAATGATTCAAGACATGTACGTAAACTGTGTCTTAGATATAGTGTACACTAGCAATGTAATGCGAAAGAGGCTAACAGCGTGAACTAGGGTCAAATCACTCCAGAAAGCTGGACTGAGGCATATGTACTTAGTCCAGTAAAGGAAACAATGCCACTGAAATTTTCTGACCAGAGTGTGCTTTGGGAAGGTTAATCTAGCATTGGCCTGAAGGTCAATCTGCAGAAGAGACACACTAAGAGGTAGAGGAACCAGTTAGAGGTCTGTGCGACAGACCCAGGGAGAAATCTCAGAGTGTGACAAGGGCAGAGGCATCAGGAAGGCAGAGAAGGCACGCAGATGCAGAGGGCCATGGAGGAGCAAACATGTCAGCTCTTTCACTATGAACAAGATGTGTTAAGGAAGGATAGCATTTAGGACAAGTCTGATGTTTCTAGTCAGAGCAATTGGGAAGAGGGTGGGACCCTGAGATGAGGAAAGAAGCTGGCACAGATTGGGATAGAGAAGAGATGAGTGAGCTTCGTGCTGACAGCTGAAACCTTAGGACCAGCATTCAGGATAGCTGAAGCTGTGGGAAGTCCAGCAAAGTAAAAAGCCTGTCTCAAGGAATCTTCCTAAATCACCACTTTGTCCACATCATTCCCTGCTCAAAATCCTTTACCAATTCCCAAAAGACCAGATCAAGTCCAACTCCTTGATTTCTTTAGAGTGATACAAGGCAGTGAAATTCAATTCCAGTTTTTACTGACTGTGTGCATATGGTTGGAGGGGACAGAGATAAGACATAGCCTCTGACCTGAAGGAATTTACACTCTATCTACACTTTCAACTTTATCTTTAGACTCTTCCCTCTCCCCTAGGTGACCAACCATCTGAGTTCACAGTTTGCCAGCATACCTAGCATATTCTTGCATAGCCCTTTTTCTCTGAATGGAATGTGCACCCTCCTCTTCTAGGCTTATCTAATTTAGAGGCTCCTTACAAGGTCCACTCCTACACACCTCTGGTGTGTCAGCCACCTCTGAATGCTTTTATTTACATGTTATCCATTAACATAAAACCCAATACTAGATATTTCTATATGTAAGTCCTATTTCTCTATCAGAACTTAAGTTCTTTGGAGTCAAGAACCATGTTTTAAATTTCCTTAAAAATCCAACATTTAGGACAACAGCAGGCACCCACTTAATAAATATATACTGAAAATCTACTATGTGCTCAATCTGTATCTATAAGGACACTTTAAGATGGTATTTTCAAAGCCAGACTAAAAAGTGATAATTAAGACTGCTTTTCAGCAGGGGGAAAGAATTTGCTTTTGGATGACCCTTCTACAGGTACAGCATTTCTAAATTCTTCCTGCCACATCTGGACAGAGATTGTGCATCACTTAGAGCAAGCTCAAACAAAATGGGCTGCAACTAAAACGTGCTTACCAATAATGTACAATGGCACCAGCATTATAAGTGATTCCTATCCTCATAAGCATATAAGTCAACTTTGGGAGGTAAGACTAATCTCAGTATTTATTGAATTTACTCCATGTGAGGTCTATCTCATTTAGTATTTGACAATCCTTACAACACTATCAAGTATGCATTTCTTATCCTCATTTTACAGCTCAAATTGATGCTTAGAAAAACTCATTAATGGGGGCAGACATAGAAGGTCTCCATGAAGACTTGGGACATATAGAAAAGGGTTAGCCCTTTTTCGAGAATTTTTGGCAGAAAATTCTTTCTCTAGATCTCCGGGAGGAAATCTCAATGACAAAAAGCTAGGTTGTATCAGCAACAACTAATTAAAATCAACTCTCCTTGTGCCCCAAACATTATTACAATACCAGCTTTGTTTCTCAAGAAGCACTTAAATATCTGGCATTACTGGCCTAGCAGTCAGAAGACAGGATCAGAACCCACTCTCTGCAGTAAAGAGTTACCCTTTTAAGAAGTCTCCCCTCCACAAAAAAAAAAAAAGTGATTAAATTTCCATGAAAATTTGCCTGTTTGGGTCAAAATTTCCTTCTGCTTTAGACTCGGGGTATAAAATCAAAAGATATTAGTAGGGTACCAATCAGTCATTACCAAACTTAGATTTCACAAACCACTAAATGTTCCACAATAAGTCAGAAAATCTAATATAGTATAAAGTAGTTAACTTTTTTTATTTTACTAAGTTGGGGCATCTGAAAACAAGCTACTGCCTAATACTCACTCTTTCATGAAGTAAAGGACATTTTAACACACATGCACACAAAAAACGAAGGGCAATTTTGGGGGGAAAAAGATAATTCTTTAAGTTTAACTTTATGAAAGGTACACTCAATACATTTCCCTTACCTTTTTCATCTAATCAAGAAATCCTGAACTGTTACCTTATTCCAGCACCAATCTGTATACCCTACAGTTTGGAAGACAAGGATACCTCTGGCCAAAAAGCTAGGTCACTTGCTCAAAGTCACAAAACATCATTTAAATGAACTCTCCTCCTTCATTAGGGATGGCTAAGTCACAGCCAACATGTCTTCCCCCTAGCCTCCAGTTTCTTCAGGTCCTGACATCACACCTTCCTCAGGCCTTTTTTCCTCCTCACAGTTGGCATGAGACAGTAAGTGTAAGAGTTACCAATCAGTCCCAAAGAGGAAACCTAGGCCACGACTCCTCCCTCCTCCCCCCATCTGCTCAGAGGTGGACTCCATAACCAACCAACTTCTGCTAAAAATACACCCTGAACTTTCAGAACCATGCAACATAACTTGTAGTTTCCTGATACAGGCAGCAGGGCAGAAGTATGAGCATGAAATCAGTCCCTATAAAAAAAACCCCACACCCAAAGCTGAGGCTTTTAAGTGCCAGTCACTACAAGCTTAATTAAGAAGTTCCCCAGGAAGTAGGGTGCACCAGTCTATCCCACCGTACATTTTAACAAGCCCAGAAGCTGTGAGATGTGCGAGGCTTCAAAGCCCATGCACTCCTATGAGTCAAAAGAGCAAAGGCTATTTGGGATCCTCAGGCCCAATCAAGGGAAAAACTTCACGTACTAACCCATACAGCACATGCGGCAAACCAGGTGGGCGTTGAACTCGTGCTCATCTCGGAAACTGGGCCACATGGCGGCCCTGCGTCTGCTGACCCCGCCTAAAAGGAGGGTGTCCCCAAGAACCTCCACGAGTGCTGCCTCTGCAGCTCCTCAAGGAGTGAACAGGGACAGCCCGGCAGAGGGCTGTGTGTGATGAACAGGGAGAGGCACAGAAGTAAAAGAAGCGGCTCCACCCACCACTTCCTACTGACCTCCTCCTTCCCTTGAGGTCAGAGAGGAAGCTCCTCCCTAAGGCACTTCCAAAAACTGGGTCCAGGTCTTCAGGCAAAAGGTGTCCTACTCAAAAGCAGCACTGGCTTGGCGTTTTCAGACGGATGCAGTGTGCAGAGGTGGGACTTCCTATACAAACGTCCAGAGAGTACACCTGAGCAGGTAGAAGCTGGTCTTTGAATTGCCCTCCATTTGCAGAGCAGAAACTTGTGACCTGGTGAATCTTAGGTGCAGGAGCGCTGGTGAGGTGAAATGGCTCACTGCCAACTCAGGAACAGGGCACCCATTGCCCAACAGCCGCTCCTCCGGCTTGCCTCTTCTCGGGCAGAAGTGCATGAGAAGTTAATCGGTGGAGAAGACCCCCCCAAGAGAGAGGACAATGGCGCAAGTCCACACATACCATCCGCAGCCAGCAGAAGCCTGGGCTCCAAAGGGAGCTTCATGTCCCCACACTCACAGCTGCCCAAAGGGAAAAGTCCGTCTCTCCCAATGATTCCACCTACTTTACAGTGTGACCGGCCCCGGCCAGCCTCTCAGGTAGATTGGCGGGGCAGATGGCGTCAACCTAAAAACACTGCTGCCTAACTGCTCCATCCTTCCCCCTCATCCAGTCAGGAATGCCATCCCCTTCTTCTTCCCAGAACCTCTTTGTCTCTTGCGGTCAGCGCACGTAACTCAGCCGTGGCAGAATCCCTTTATTCCTCAGTGAAGCATGCTTGCTTGTTTGTCCAACTTGTTTTCTCTGTCTTGGTTAATTGTACCAGACACCGGAATGTTGAAGAAACACAATGAAGGGCTTTTTCATTCAGATGGCCCGGCCCCCCAGCGGGTCCTTCACAATTCTGGCCCAACCAGGGGACAGAAAGAAAGGCTGAGCCTCTGTCCATGTCCAGACAGACATGCCAAGCTTGGCCCCAAACAGCTCAAAAGGTCCCACTGCAGATAAGGGCCTAATCGCTGGCCCTCTGCTCAAGCTCCCTAAATAGAATGACTTCTTTAGATTAATGCTGCTTCCAATCCTGTTCCTGAAGCAGGGAAGGAGGGGTATCACCCAGGAAACCACGTTTCTAGATTAGCCCAAAAGACTGCAAGTGGAAAAAAGTTAGCAGGAACTGCCTAGCAGGCCACGTGTTTAAACAAGCCCTATGACCTGCCTCAAAGCCCTGACAGTTTCCTTCACTCCCCACAGGGCATGCCTCCCACCTACAAACTGACTACAGCTGACTTTATCCTCGACTAAGCTCCCTCCCAGTCACCCCGTTAATCTGTGACAACTCTACTCAGTTTGTTCCTTTTATTAGACTCCTGTTAGTCAGCCTTGAAGAGGAAGAATCCTCCTAGAATTTACTTTGTCCTAGGAAAGAAATGCACAAAAAATGGGGAGAAGAGAAGAAAAAGGAATAAAACTTCCTGATTCAGACTCAGTAACCTCTTCCTTTATCAGATTTAAATTCCTAGAATGTAGGGCCATCTCTTGTGTTCATATCCTAGTCTCTAACACACATAGAAGATAGTCAACAACTTAGGCTAACCGAGTGTCTACTGTAACTGTTGATTCACAGGTAATGTGCTAAGAACTTTTTTTTTTTAAGATTTATTTATTTATGCATACAAACAAGGGGGTATAGGCCAGAGGTGCGAGGGGTGTGGGAGGATCCACCAGAGTCAGAGTGAGAAACAGAACAGACAGATTAACTGAAACACACTGCTGAGGGGAGCAGCCATCACCATCCTGGCCGGCAGCAGAGATTGAACTTGTGCTGCAGTGACTGTGGTCCGCTTCACAGTGCTTAAGCCATTGCACCCCCAGGGAGGCTCCTGCCTGTACTTTTGAGAGTGTACTATCAGCTAAAATAAAACCTCATTTTTAACTCACCTAAAATAATAGTAATAGAAATAATAATATGCAATCCTAAATTTCAATTCACTGTGGTCCAGATCCAGAGGATAACAGGTCCTCTTACTGAGATGTTGGGATGTCCAACTCTTTTGTTTTAAAGATAAAGAAAACAGAACCTTAAAGAGAGAAAAATCTGTCCTTTCACAAACACATCAAAAATCCAAATGTTCTTTAATGTAAAGCCCTTTTCCCTGTCCACGCTATCACACGAGACACGAACATGCTGAAACACAGTGTAGCGTCACCATTCGGTCAGCCTACCTGAGCACCCATCTCAAGCCACACATTAAGCCGAGTCCTGTAAATACCCAAGTGAACAGGACGTGCTCCTGCTCCCTGTCCCTGCTACAAATCATACCTATGCTGCCTTAATGACTTTGTCTGTTTGTTCAAGTGACATTCACTGACACCTATCTTCTCTCAGACACTAGAGCTACATAAATGAATATAACTCCCTAGTCTTAAAGATCTTACAGTCTAATAAAATATAATTAGTGGGGAGAGAACACCAGCTAAACAAGATGCAGTTTGAATAAAGTACTAACAGGGTGTCAGAAGTACCAGCAGGCACAGGAGAGGAGCTCCTCAGTCAAGGAAGTCTTTCCAGAGGTTGTAACTACTCACCCTGACTACACGCATCAAACAGTCCCGTTGAAAAGAGGGTACAGGCATTTCAGGTAGAGAACTACAAGTTTTCAAATGACACTGAAGTACTGGGTGTCTGTAAGGCCAAAACAGGAAATGAAACTAATGAAGCAGACGGGGGCAGATGATGAAAACACTTTTATGTCATGATGGAGCGTTTGAACTTTCTCCTAAAAGTGGAAGGGAAGCATCAATAGATTTTAAAACAGCTCCGAATTTCAGAAAGATCATTCTAACAATTTAGGGAAAGGGAGGGGAAAATTAAGGAAACATTATTCTAATAGGCTTAGAGAGAAAAAATGAAGACTCCTAATAGTAGGAAGTTTTAAGAATGAGATAATATATGTAAATATAATGTGGGCAAGGTGCATTTAATCTATTTAAAATCCTAAATACTAATTGAGTGCTAAATTCTATCTTATAGATACATGATTTCAGAACAAACTGTCTTCCTGCATCTTGTTTACATGTTCTGACAGGACTGCAACTTGGAAACAGGTTGTAAGAGCCACATACTTATATCATATAACTAGATTTCACTAACAGACCGTTACACCTAAGAAAAGTAGCTAATAGAAGCCAAGGAATAGTAATCAGTGATCCCTTTCCCACATTTCTGCTGTACTCCCTTTACCTTTACACACACACACACACACACACACAGAGAGTCACCACATTTTCAAAGCAGCAACTCAGTTTAACTGTCCAAAGGGAACACTACAGTAATTGAAAGGGAAGTGTCTAGGCTAGAGAAGACAGCCCTCAAATATAAGCAAGTCTGACTTGCACAAGAGGGAGTAGGCTTGATTTTTGCAGACAGAATTTGGACGAATGAACCTAAGTTGCAGAGAAGCAACTGTCCATTAAAAAAGAACTCCCCAGGTACCAATACAATGATCAGTCCATTGGCTGTATACCATATAAGCAGACTTCCCTTCATTCAGCAAAGAGTGGCTTCTGACTAGGGTAGGACTAAGTACCAGATTGGACTGGTTAGTATGTAAGGTTTCTTGCAACTGTAAGAGCAAGATAAAATATGCTATCAACTTTAAGAGTAGAAGAAATCAGAAGTCTAAACAAACATAGCAAGGATGTACAAGAACACAGTGTCTTAGAACTAGTGGTTTTCAGCTCTTAGAGAACCTTTTCAAACAAATCTTACATGGAATTCAGCATGTAGTATTACTGAACAGCATACTGTCAATAGGTTCAAATACATGTTACTCATTTTAAAGTCAAATGACATAATTGATCCAATCATTTTTAGAGATTGATTAGAAATTGAGTTATAGTTTCTAACAGTCTCAACATATGGTTTACTTCCATGCTGTATTTAATTGCAGAGAACTAATTTTTTAAACTAGTTTATACAAATAGAAACAAATAGTAACAGTTTCACAGTCTGCCTGGTAATCTCAGGACATTATTCAAATAAAGTGGTACGAGAGTCTGAATAGTAGAAATATTTGTTTCAAAGTGAAATATATTTAATATCTAAAAACTATGCTTTACAATACTTAAATATGACTAGAAAACTGGGACAAAGTCAGCATTATAATGTTATCACTTCGCTACTTCTTACCCCCCACTCACTCGCTTAGCCTGAGCGTCACCTGAGCCCATACCACTGAGTCTTGCCTAGAATTTATTAGGTACAGGAGCTATGTTCTACAACAGTACACACACTTCCATTGTTGGGGGCTGGGGGGGAGGAGGTGCAGGGAGGAGGAGGAGAAGCAGCACATCAGAAAGAAGAGTCTTGACTGGTTAAATCAAGTGTTCATATATAACCAAAATAAATGTGTCCACAGGGATGTGCTTTATTCTGGTGATGTTCGACCAGCAGGTAGTACATTAGAATAGACATGTTGTTTTTAAGTACCTTTTTAAACACATACATTAAATCTTACAATTAAAATTTTATATGATGGAAACATAGCACATTCCCAATATCACCATTAGGTACTAAATCAAAGTTATTTCATAGAAAAAAAATAAGCTTTCACAATGTATTTTTTTTCTTTTTAGTTCAACATGTTTTATGGCTGTTTATGAAGTTGATATTTTTAAAACGTAAAAAAGAAAGTATTTAAATATAGTGTTATGGGGCTCCTAATTCCATAGGAAATCATATACTGAAGATAAACATTTAATATATGAACTAGTGGTTTAGAAATGTCATTAGCATATGGCATAGGAGCAGCAGGCTCCACCTACATGAGCTTCCTGTGCAAGGCTGGCTATGTCTGCTACTCTTTATTTTTTCTAAATTCAAATACAGGCTTACATTTTGGGAAAGTTACTCCGGGGTACCTTTTTAAATATACCCCAACACAAACAAACATTTTCCTAAACGTCTGTCATTTTCACTGATAAAGAAGCTTGCTGGGATCTGAATGATTAGTCAAAAGCTTTTCTGAGACTTGCTGGGAAAGACAGTGACCGCATCAAATTCTACTTCTGTCAAGACTTTGGGAACTTTTAATAGAAAGCTAAGTAGTAAGTCATCAAATTTCCCTTTTAACTGGTAAGATACAAGGCTCTCAGTATGTTGGCCTTAAGGTAGTAAGCAATCACAGCCAGAGTACTAAAGGCAGAAATCGAAAGGTGTGCTCCAGCCAAAGTCATACTTTATCAACCCTCAACTATGGAGACTTAGAATCAATGAACACGGGGTGGATCTCTGCACTGAGCATTCAGAAGTCAAAGGCATATAGTGTGTGTAATTAACAGCAATTATGGGAAGAACAGTCTCCTCCCATTTAAAAAAAATTTTTTTTTAAAGTTTTTTTTAAATATTCCAGGCCCAATTCCCTGGGAAATGAACAGTTAGCTTCTTTGCATTGACCAAGATGACTTGGATACACATAAAGTAAACTGTGTAGCTGCCCGAAGGGAAAAGAACAGTTTCAATCATATCAAGGAGAACAGAGGCACCCCAGTGTTCCAGGATGCACCTCGGCAAGGACACCGACTGACCCTTTCCTCACTGACCCTTCCTCCTCTGCCTTTTCTCACCCAAAAATATACTGAGTCCAGAAACTTCTCTAATCCCACAAATTTTTCCCACCTCTACACCTAGAGGAAGGTATATTTCTGGTTAAAAACAAAGGTCTAAAAACCACTTTTGAGAATAAGAAAATAAGCAAGGAGGGGGTTGATTCTCTAAGGAAGGACCCAAGTCAGCAAATACCACTTTCCTCGGCCAGACATCACCTCATCTAACCAGCACCCTGGAGTCAGATGGCCTCCATCCAGCCCCCCAGCGGAGCAGGACAGCACATCCACCCACACAATCAGGCCTGAAGAGCCGGCTGAGAGGATGTGCTGGCCCTTTAAGGCAGCTAACGGGCAGACCTCTCTCCTCAACCTCAAAAGTCCCACGGAAGATTTAAAGAATAAACAGCGGTTACCTGCTCTGCCTCTGCTACATCTCTTCCAGTACAGAACTCCAGCAATTCCAAGAATGTGAGTCAAAATAAAGATGGTTGGTGGCAAATAAGACGAATCTAGGAGCGGCATTTCCAGAGACGCCCTTTCTCCTCCCCTGAGTGCTAGCCACAAGCCCTCAGCTCGCTGGGGCCTCCAAATGCCTTTCTCCTGAGGTGACTGCTGTCCTGTGCTATCAGCACAGAGGGGAGGCCTGCCGAGTTGTCAGAAACTTCCTGGCGGCTTCTCTGGCTTCTCCTCCATCTCGCCTCTGACTGCTTCTCAGTTTCTCAGCAGGCAGTAGTAGAGGGATGAAAACTGTACAGTGTATCTCAGACAAAGCCCAGGAAACAACTGGCCAGAGGGGGAGGGGGAAGGGAAGGAGGAACCAGGAGAGTGAAAAGGAGTGCCTAAGCTAGTGTCAAGCTGACTCAAACTCTATCTTTGGCATCCTCTGTTCAGCTTAAACAAACAGACCTCAGACCCTTCTACTGGAAGGGAGGGTGTTAGAGGCGGTCACACTCAGCAGCTTTCCACTCCCAGCCTGGCTGAAATGCCAGACTTTAGGATGGAGCCAGAAGAAAAAAGTCACAGAAGCGCCAGGGAACCACTTTCAGGGAAGAGGCAAATCCACAGGGAGAAAGGAGTACCAGCGACAGTCAGGGGCACCCTTCCACACCCACAGTCTGGTGAGAGGATGGGGGCATCACCCCCTCACCCCCCACTCCCCCACCCACACCCCCATCCCCGCACAGGACGTACCTGAAAATGCTCCACCACCACACACCTACTAGAATGACTGAAGTTTAAAGATTGATAATCCCAAGTTTGGGCAAGGGTGTGAAACAACTCGAAATTTCATACACCACTGGTGGGGATGTAAATTGGCACAACCACTCCAGAAAACAGACTGGCAGACTGGCAGTGTCTTATAAAGTCAAGCATCCACATACCCAACAACCACAACCTCTCCTAGGTATTTATTTACATCCCAAAATGAAAACATGTGTCTTATACGTATTTAAAGCAGTTTTATTCAAAAATAACTAAAAATTGGAATCAATCAACTATCCACCAACTGGTGAACTAATAAATTATGGTACATTGCACCATATGGTACAGTGGGTGACGAACTAGCAATGAAAAGTAGCAAAGTGCTGATATGTATAATGACACGGATGAGTCTCAAATGCATAATTCTACAGGAGGGAACCAAGCTCAAAAGGCTATATACTATGTGGCTCCAGCTACATGACAGTCCAGAAAAGCACAACTAGAGGGACAGAAATCAAGTAAGAGGTTGCCTGAGGCTGCAGGCAAGGAAGGGAAATGCCTAAAGAAATGCGAGGGCACCTTAGGGGAATGATGAGAATGTTCTGCCTGCTGAGTGTGGTGACTGGTCAACTTGTCAAAACTCAGAGTTGTACACTTAAGAGGTGAATTTACCCACATAAAGTATGCCTCAGACACGTGTAAAAACTGGAAAAAGGTTGCACAATCTAAGTTGAATATTCAAAAATCACACAAACCCACTGCCCCTCTCATTTATTCTTCCCTAAAAGAGACAGTTGATAAAATGAAAAATGGGGCGTGATGAGGAAGACCCAGAAGCCGGATAACAGGGAGTTTCCTCTTCAACCTCCAGGGAAGGAGCAGAGCCTCTTCCTTCTACAAAACCATTGTATTGCTATGGTGCCTGTCACAGTGCCATACATAAATATGCTGCATTCTCACAAACAAGCTTCAAGATGTAAATTAGTTTGCCCTCTATAAAGTCTTGTGGTTTTTTTAATGAAAGGGAAAGGTTTTTAGATTTGAGCAATCTACTAGGTAGACGGGAACAAATACAAGTTTAATGTTTAGTGTCAAGAGCACCAACAAATTTGTGCCAACCTACATTTCATTCATCGGGTGTTTACTATGTACTGTGTGCCAGGTCTGTTCCAGGTGCAGCGGAGACAGTGGTGAACAAAAGACCCTGTCTCACAGGTGTTATAGACTAGTTGTGGGAGACAAAAAAGAACACGATCAAGTAAATGTGTATTATGTGTAGCATGTCACATAAGTGTTGTGGAAAACACTACAGGAGATGAAGAGGCAAAGGGAGAACCAGTGGAAGAAGTTTCATGGAGAGGATGGTGAGAGACAGCCTCTCTAGTGAGGTGACACTGGAGCAGAGACATCCAGAATCTGAGCAAACAAGGTCTATCTAGAGAAAACACAAGCCAAAGAAAAGAGCCAGCGCCAAGTCGCTGAGACAGAAGTACGCTATGCAGTGATTGTTCAGGTAACATCAAGGAAACGAGAATGGCTGGAGCTGAAAAAGAGATAGGGAGCGTGGGGAGATAAAGCAAGAGAGGGCTCAAATCACCTGCGGCTGTGTGGGCCACCTGTGAAGAATTGGCTTTTACCCTCAGTAGATGGGAAACCTTTGGAGGGAGGGTTCCGTAAGAGCGGGCTGCATGCTTCAGCTGAGGATGCAGAGGACAGCTCCTGCAGCATGCTGGGACAGCCTAGAGAGGCCAGGATGGGAGCGGGGAAACTAGTTATGCCCCCAATACAATAATTCAAATGAAAACTGGTGGGTAAAAAAATGCTGAATGGGGGACTTCCCTGGTGGCGCAAGGGGTTGAGCACCGCACTGTGGAGCTTCCATAGCCACTGCAGTGTGCGTTCTATACCCAGACAGGGAGGGGACCCACAGGGCGCAGCAGACCTCTCCTGCCTCACCCGCTGCTCCCCTCAGCAGTGTGTTTCAGTAGATCTGCCTGTTCTGCTCCCCTGCTCTTTCTCCAGTGAATCCTCTTACCCCGCGCCCCTGGCCTGTACCCCAGCTATTGTGTGCATATATAAATAAAATCTTTAAAAAAAAATGATGAATGGTGGGACCACTGTGTGGTGTTAGAGATGGTAAAAAGGTGGTGATATTCTGGATTATGAAGATTCATTAAGATTTGCTGATAGACTGGCTGTGAGTTAAGGAGGGAAAAGAACAGCTCTAAGAATTTTGGCTTGAGACACTGAAAGAGCAAAACTGCTATTTCCTCAGATGGGAAAGATGCCAAAGAAGCAGAGGGTTTGGGTTCATTAATATTTGTGATGTTTTGGTTTTTTGGAGGTTGTGTAGGAATTCCCCATTGAATGTAGTAAGTTTGGAGCATTTCCAAGAATTTAGCACCCAGACCCATGTCAAGTAGTTAGCAGCTTGTGGGTTTTTTCTAGAAGTTCTACGGTTTCAAGTCTTACATTTAAGTATTTAATCCATTTAAAGTCTGTTTTTGTGTGTAGTGTAAGACAACAGTCTAGCTTCATTCTTTTATATACCCAGTTTTCCCAACACCATTTACTAAAGAAACCATCCTTTCTCCATTGTATATTTTTGCCTCTTTGTTGTAGGTAAATGCATAAGGACTGAAATGCCTAGGAGACATTACTAGCAGAAATTGGAATATGTGATTGAATATATGACTCTAGATTTCAAAAAAGACCCAGGCTTGAGTTTTAAAAATCAGGAAACCACTTACTTACGGAGTAAATATATAGAGAGACATGAGATTAAGCACAAGTAGTAAGTCCTGGAGACTCTCTAACACTACTTAGGGAAGAGGAAGACTCACTTAGAGACTGAAAAAGAGAAGAAGTAATGATTAACCACGTCAAAGCTACTAATGTATCATGATGAAGACTGAAAATTGACTATTAAGTCGTGAGGTTGCTGGTGACTGAAACAAGGGCAAGATGGTGAAAGGGTCTGACCAGAGAGATTCCAGAGAAAACGGGAGAAGAGGAGTCACTGACAAGCAGAGCAGCTCTTCCAAGCTAGGCTGCTGGACATGGGAGCGGGCAGAAGGCGGCAGGGTCAGAAAAGAATTCTTCTTGACATGTGACATGTGGCAGTGCTTGCTGAAGGAAATAAGCATAGAGAGGGAAAGCTGATGGGGCAATCCAGCGGAGACGAAGCTGAACCCCCCCTGGAGCAGGTCTCTCTTGTGAAGCAGAACATTTCATTTATTCATTCAATTAAAAACTAGGGAGCACTACGCCAGATGCAGATCACGACAACACACATCTATGGAGAAGCTTCTGAGTTGTGATGAAAAGAGAAGGCGGATTTACCTGAAAGGGAAGCTAACACTATGTGCAGCTGCTAGAAAGCACCTTCCCTACTTCAACATATTCCCTTCAATATCCCCTAAAAATCAAGACCTTGAGGTCCAGAAGATTTGAATTATTTTGCCCAAAGTCACAAAATCAGAAGATGACCTGACATCTGAATCTTTGTGTCTTATTTCAAATTAATGTCTTTTATCATACTCCCTCCCTTTGTTAAAAAGTTCTGGCAAAATAAGTATACCGACTTGAACAATTTTAGATATTTATGTGTGGGATATTTTTTCCTTGCAAGACTTAGCCTATAAATAGCTCTACCATAACCCAATGCAAGTCAAGGTCTTTAAAAAAATTTTAAGTGCATGCTAAGGTTTTTAAAAATTTTTTAAAATATATTTTAAATAAATTTTTAAATAAATTTTAAATGCATGTTATGGTTTTTAAAATAAAATTTTAAAAAATGATATAATGCTAAAATAAATAAATAAATAACAGCAACAGCACCCCCTGGCTTTAGGGAAAGAATTGCAGCTTGTCTGCATCACATTCACACAGCCCTCTAGTTGCAATCTTACAGTGTCTTCACCATATTTATTCCCCAAAGCGAAAACTGTTTCTTAGTCTTTTTCTGCTACCCGAAGCCATTATAAACTATCACAGTTTACACACTTATGCCACTTCTAGGAAATTTGAAGGAAAAAAAATCCCAACCACTCAAATATCAAGATAGATTCTGATCTATTGATATATCAGAAAAGACAATGAAAATTATCTAAAATAATTTATCTTCATCAAAGCTTTATGAAATGGCCTGTATTACCTTGGATACAGGGATTTTCTACATATGACAGGGAAAAGGTTTGTGTCCAGCCCTGTGTGTGGTTTGTGTGTGTGTGCATGTGAAGGAAGAAAGAAGGGGAACTGCCTTTGTGCAAATAAAAAATTTTTCACTTAGCAAAACTAAGATCTGTGTGTTGTCATTTACAGGAAGTGGTTAGAGGCAGGCAGGAGGGAGTGACTGGTTTTCTTTCTACAGCTCATTTACTATACAAAAAAAAATGGGGCCATTTAGTCATATGTCGCACTGCTCAGGATATCCCCTTGCTAACAGCCAGTGGGCAGAACACCAAACCGTCAAAGAAGCCTTGTAGGGCAGACTGAACTTCATTAAGATTTTAGACCTGCCTCTCTTTAAGATTACTTCACTCAAAAAGAATCTATGACAGTCACCCACAACCGTTCGTTAGCCGTAAGAAACCGCCAAAGAAGTCAACACCCAGAATCACTTTGTATCTGCAACTGAGATTAAAGCAAGCCAGTGAGGAGGAGGCTGCGTGTTTTACTCAAACTGCAAGTTTCAGCTGGTCTCAAAACAACTGACATTCAAAAGCAACATAACTCTCACAGATACAAACATTTTAAGACACAGCAGAATTAAAAAACGGAAATCTAGACAAATAATGTTTACAGACAGTCTTCTCCTCCCCAATAACAAATACACGTGAGATTAAAAATTTCGCAGAGACCAGCATCTGACTGATAGGAGTGGAAACCGCAGGCTCCTGGGGAGAGGGGGTCCCGGCATCAAAGTCTGTCTGGCCCTGAGCTCTCAGCACCTGTGTCCCTCTATGAGTACAGCAGCACTAAACGGCTGGGCAGAGGACGTGGGCCAGAATCATCTTGTCTCCCACCTCCTATCTTTAGCAAGGTGGACTGGAGACAAAAATAAAAATGCAAAGGCCAGAATACCTACAAGGAATATTCTCATGCCCAAATGTCACTGAATACAATAAAGTTAGAAAAATCTCCCAAGTTGCCTGCTTAGTAACCTTGATGCCATGACTATTACAGCAGCATGGCAATTATAAGCTCAGTCCAAAGTCAGACTGCTTGGGTTCAAATCCAGACTCCACCATATATACCATCCTAACAACTCTGCGCAAGGTACCAGTTAATTTCATGGAACCTCAATGTCTTCATCCGTGAAGAGATGATGACAGCATCTGTCTCAGATCACTGTAGTGATTAAATGAGTTAACACATTTAAGATGCTTAGAGAGTCCTGGCATGTGTGTTCAGTAACTACTGGCTACCATTTGAAAGAGCAGCAAGGAAAGCACTGAATACTGCTTGAAGCGTACAAAACCCTGGTACACCAATAACTTACCTATCTATTGCCTAAATTACCTAATCTAATTTGCCTAACCCCAGTCACTGCAACCTGCAAAATGACTGCTATATCGTAAATGCTCAATTGACATTCATCTGTAATGTCATTCTAAAACTTTCAATTCTCCCCATCAGCAAATTAAGTTTAAAATGCTCTGGCGTAACAGCCTTTCCTCCATGTACACTGGCATGCATCTGCTTCACAAAGCACATGTCAACATCTCCTTTCTATGCGCTACACTTGTACAGAATTTTTCCTGGTACCTCTTCACCCTAGCTGATGACAAAGGAGTTGGGGCTCAACAAGGAGGCAAGCCGGGAGGTTTACGAATGCTGACAGGTAGCTACACCCAAGGCTTAGAAGAGCGCAGGCCAAGAGAAGTCGGTAAGAGACCAACTCCAAACTATTTATCCATGGAAACCAAGCTTTGCACACAGCGAGCTAATTTTAGAGCTTTGTGAGACAATTTTCCAGATCCTGGCAGCAGCCCTAAATGACATAAATGACAAAGAGGAAGAATTTGCCACCTAAACACAAAGTCAGCTTCTTTCCACCTGTGGAAACTTGGAGCCGTCTCCAATGCTATCCCACAACACCAGCATCATTTTGTCTCTCTCAGGAGTCCCACACCAAGCTCTGCTTGTCTTCTGATGAAGTCTCACGACCTCTTGCCAGTGCCCAAGGACTGAGTGAAATGAAACATGCCTGACATAGTCTCCCCTGAGAGTGAACTGCAAAAGCATGTGACCCTGGGGAAACCATGAATATTTCTGAACTTTGGATTCCTACTATGTATAATGTCTCCAAAAATACTGTTTGTCAGGGTCGTTATCAAAATTACATAAGAAATATATATAAATATGTAGGTACATTCAGGTATTGAATGAGCAGCTTTCCCCTTCTCCTTCCATTTATTTTTTTTAAAGAGCTATTTACTTATGCATACAAGAGCTGGGGTACAGGCTAGAGTCGTAAGAGGTGAGAGGATTCACCAGAGACAGAGCGGGGAGCAGAACAGGCAGATCGACCGAAACACACCGCTGAGGGCAGCAGCGAGAAAGGCAGGAGCGGTCTGCTACACCATGTGGGTCCCCTCCCTGACCAGCCGCAGGTATCAAACTCGTGCTGCAGTGGCTGCGATTTGCTTCATAGTGTGTTGCTTAACCCACTGCGCCACCAGGGAGGCCCTCTCCTTCCATTTAGTTGCTTTTCAAATTTTACTCATAAAACCAACCCCACCTCAGCCTTCGTTTATTACTTCACCTAATATTTGGAATCTCTATTCTTCAAATAACCAAGAGAGCTACATAGTTATTAATAAAAATTCACACTTTTGTTACTGTTATAAATATGAACATTACACACACATCCAATACTGAATATACAAAGATGGGAAAATAAAGACAGGGAGTTTGGTCTATCATAAAAGCAGCGAGTTTCTCTCACTTAGAGTTAACCCCCCAGTGGCCCCTGCTGGACAAAGATAGAAAAGACAATTTTATAACCAGGTTCTGCGATGCTTTCCATGAAGTGAACTTCCATTATTTAAGTGAAGCTTGTGTCAACACCCCTACACCCTGGCAACATAGCAGACAGCAGAGCTACCCTGTCAGCTCGCTCCTTTTACAGGAGACACTGTCACGGTAAAGTTGATCGGTTTATCGGCTCCCACAAAGGAACTCTGAGTATTCACAACTTTGTGATATGCACTTACAGAGAAAAGACTCCACAGAGAGGAGCCGCCACTGGCCGCAGCCCCTACCCCAACTTCACCATGCAGTTTTTCCATCCCCTGAGCTGACTCACTCTCAGCTTAGCCCAGACTTCCCTGCCAGTGGTCAGGCCACTCTGTGTGTCTGGTGAGTAATGCATCCTCCCAGCTGCCTCTGACTTAACAAGTCATAAAAGGAAATGTGGGTTACAGTTTTAAGGGACGTGAACACATGCCCCATCCTGGAAACAAGGACAGTTCCTCTCGTCCCTACAGGGACTGGGCACCACAGTGAATTCCCTCTGATGGCAGCCAGGTGGCAATGCAGAAACAGGCAAGCTCAGAAAACACCAGGGAGTACAGTTCATTCTTACTCGGAAATCTGGGGACCACAGCACCTATTTTGGCTAAAACCAAAAATGATGGGCATGAGGCAGAGTGCAACCTGACCTGGAGGTCAGTTATGGCTCATTTCCCTATTGACTGCCCGTCTGCACCAGCTCTGCAGTGGGAGCTGCAACCTGCCCAGAACCAGACCATCTGTCGTCACTCAGCTTCACGTTGTAAAGAAAAGCCCTGGTGAAAACCAGGAGGGGGCAGCTGCTGATGTACCTGTCCATCTACCTCAAGTGTGCAAAACAGGGCTGAAGAGAGGATCACACGTGGCTTTTTCAATTAGTGACCAGCACGTTTGATAGCTAACAAATCCTAAAGTGACAACAACTGTAGTTCATCTTTCTCCTAATAGATATTCCTGGTGCAGCTCAGCCCTCAAACATGAATCTCTGGGGCTATCTCAGCGTTCTAGAAATGAATGCCAAGAGCTAGAAGGCCCAGCGAAATGGATTTTTGACAAAATTTACCTTAAAGATGCCCTGAATAATATGCCTTGCTAAATTATCAAGTCGTTAGAAAAAAGAAAAGAAAAACTTGCTTAGAGACACAGCTAAATTGGTTCTGTACTTTCTTTTTAGGTGAATTTAAATAATCACACTCCCGGTACATAATATCACTGAGTTTTAAAACTTTTCTTGTTTTAAAATCTTTAAAACAGGGTACTTTCTACTTTCTGGAAAACTAGACTCCATGGATCGCTGATGTGTATAAAATTACATATTCCTCAAAGGTACTTTCAAGAGTAAATAGGGGATATATACATGAAATACGTAGGTGCACATCAAAGCAGAACACTATTGTGCTAGTCATATTTCGAGAAAATCTAAACTATTAAGATCCTGATTTATCAAAAAAAAGAGAAAGAGAAATAAAAGGTATCATCTATTCAAAATTACCTATTAAGACCAAAAATATACGTGTAAATTTTCAACAAAAAACGCTATTTGTCTAACCTTGAATTAACAAGAATACTTAAGTATGTATATAATATATATATTATACTTGTGTTTAGCAGAGAACTAAACAAGGTTAAAATTCTAGCTCTGTCCCTAGCTTGTTATGTAACTGTAGGATCACTAAATCACACTGAATCTGTTTATTCAATCATAAAATTAGTTGAAATTCTAATTTCCAAATTCTTATCCAACTCTAAAATTTTGAAGATCTGTGAAGTATTTAGTTGCTTAGGTTCTATGTTAATTGTTACTGATAACAAAAACCTTCCAAAGCCAGTCTTATACTATCCATTAAGAGCTAACAACCAGCAAAGCGCTGTGTGTGAAAATATGTATAGCACAAGGGTGGCAAGACCACAAAAATTCAGAAACAGAACTTCAGGCACTTGGTCAATGGAATGGCCATTTCCAGCTGGAGAGATTTTTTAAAAGGCGTCTCTGGGTGAGACATATAAAGTGGACCTGGAAGAATGCACAGAATTTCAATAGTCTAAAATGAGAAGTGCAGACAATCCAGGAGGAGAGATGGCACGAGCAAGAAAATGGGAAAACAAAGTACAAGTGAAACTAGAGCACAAGGGTTTGCGAGATAGGGAAGATTCACTTCTGCCTGCCAACATCCCCAGTTACAAGTGGCAGTCTTGACATGCACATTTGTCTCCATTCCCTTCTGAAAGAAACCTCAGAACATTAGCTAGGGAATAAAATCACATTATTTTTATTAATAATAAAAAGAATTTTATATAAAATAAAAATAATTTTATATAAAATCACATTATCAGGAGCTCGGCTACCTGGTCATTCATTAAGCCACAGGAAAAAAAAAAAGAGAACAAGAAAAACAACAAAAATTTCATAAACCAGGCCTCCCTGGTGGTGCAGTGGGTTGAACAGCGCACTACGAAGCAAACCGCAGCCACTGCAGCACGGGTTCGATACCTGCCACCGGCCAGGGAGGGGACCCACATGGCATAGCAGACCTCTCCTGCTGTGCCTGCTGCCCCCCTCAGCAGTATGTTTCAGTCAGTCTGCCTGTTCTGCTCCCCGCTCTGTCTCTGGTGAATCCTCTCACCGCCCTGGTCTCTGGCCTGTACCCCAGCTCTTGTATGCATAAATAGATAAATCTTTAAAAAAAATTCATAAACTGAAGTCTGAACAGATAAATGGTTGTTAATTTAAATTTCAGCTTTATTTTCCTGCTAAGCACTTGTCGGGAGATGAGGTGAACTGTGCTGCAGAACTCCAGAAAGCTCAGGAAGGAGGCACCAGGTACCTCCTGAGGGCTAGTGGGGAAGCGGAGGAAGGCTGCAAGGTGAAGCTGTAAACAAGACAGGCTGGAAGAGGCTGGCCATCTTCAGGCCCACAGGAGGTCAGCAGCGACCTCACTGAAGACAGAGTTGCTGGGTGGAACTGACAACAGTAAGCAACAAGCCTCTCTTCTCTGCCCCACTGTCCTGCTTGGCAGGCAACCCCAGGGCTCTGGCGGCCGGGCTGACAGGGCTCCAGACAGGAGACTTGCCAGTTCTTCTCTGGGGAAATGGAGCTCGGCTACCTGGTCATTCATTAAGAGCAAAACAATCACCAGGTCCCACCAAGCAGGTTTTTAGATTTTCAATCATCTCTTTAAGGGCTAACTTTCAAATGTGAAGATTACCAAGAAACATCAGACATAGTAAGAGAAACTTAACATGAAAGACAAGGCCAACACAAAGGAAAAGAGTTTGAAACAGAGACAATTTGGAGGCAGAAGAAAACATTAAAGGGGAGGAGCAGGGGAAGACTGTAATTAATATCCCCAGACAGACTTAAAAGCAGTAGTGTCATAAAATAAAAACTAGTATTAAAAAAGGGAACATCCAGAGAATAAGAAAAAAAAAGAGCTTGAAATTGACAGCAAAAAAAAAAAAATAATAATAATAATTCTTAAAAAGAGTTGGAAGATAGAACTGAAGATCTTAACATGCATTAGAATAAAAAGAGACATAGAGAAAATAGGGGAAACTAGAGAAGCAATTAAACAAATCCAGTATCCAAGTAGTAGAAATAACAAAAAAAAAAAAAATGTAAAGTGGAGGAGAGGAAATTATCAAGGAACTAATAAATGAAAAACACATTTTCAAATTAAAAAGGCCTATGGAGAACCCAACTCAACAAATTAAAAAAGACCCTCACTAGTGCATGCCATCAAAATATTTCAGAATGCCAGGGATAAAAAAAAAAAAATTCTTAAAAGCTATCAAAAAGAAAACAGGTCACAAACAAAAGTCAGGAACCAGAATGGCACTGAACTTCTCAACAGCAACACAGGAAGCCATAAAAAGAAAAAGAAAACTTTCAAAATTCTGATGGAAAGTCATTTGCAATGTAGAATTCTACACCCAAATTAATGAAAAGTAGAATATAGATATTTTCAGATAAGTCTAAAAGATTTGGGGCCTCCCTGGTGGCGCAGTGGATTAAGCAACGCACTATGAAGCAAATCGCAGTCACTGCAGCATGGGTTTGATCCCTGCCACCAGCCAGGGGGGTGACCCATATGGCGCAGCAGACCTCTCCTGCCTCGCCCACTGCTCCCCTCAGCAGTGTATTTCAGTCAGCCTGCCTGTTCTGTTCCCTACTCTGTCTCTGGTGAATCCTCTCACCCCCGAAGCTTCTGGCCTGTACCCCAGTTCTTCTATGCATAAATAAATCTTTTTTTTAAAAAAAGTCTAAAAGATTTACCTCCCATGTGCTCTTTCTCAAGAAGTTACTTACTTTAAGATAAATTCCAAAGAGGAGATGGAGTAAATAGAGAAAAACGACAGCACGAGGTCAGGAAACCTGGGACCCAGCAGAGAAGAAAGATAAAGGAATTTCCTGGTCAAAGGCAAAGGTAAGGTGAGCTCCAGAAAGACAACTTTACGGAAGGCTTGAGAGCAACCCAGAGTTGGATATAGCTCCTAGGAGGCGTCTCTAAAGAAAATATTGAACCAGAAGATCATCTGACATGTTCAAACATCCTGGAGTTGTCTTGGAGTCCCCTGGGAGAGTGTGGCTCTAGGTTCACAGAATAGTAAACAAAGAGGGCAAGTATTAATTCTAGGAAAGAATTAAAGGGGACCAGGAAAGGAAATCCAATTCTAGAATACTGTGTGGCTCAGTTTTAAGAAATATATAATCACAATAACCTAAACACTTAACCCTATATAATGTATTATGTGATAATGAGAAGAAGTGAGTGGGTAGAGGAGAGTGTGTTAGGGGATAGGCATGAAAAAACTAAACCCTAATTTCTCTACAGCAGACCATCAACAGATAATGTCCAAAAATGAAAAATTAAGAATACCTAGAGCATTAAGAAATGTAGTGGAGGGTCTCCCTGGTGGTGCAAGGGGTTAAGTCTCAGCACTATCAAGCTATTGTCAGCCACTGCAGCACGAGTTCGATCCCTGGCCAGGGAGCAGACCGACATGGCGCAGCAGACCTCTCCTGTCTTTCCCCCTGCTCCCCTCAGCAGTGTCCTTCACTAGACCCTCCTGTTCTGCTCCCCACTGTCTCTGGTGATTCTTTCACACACACACACACCCCCTACCCGCTGCCACACTCTGGCCTATACCCCTAGTTCTTATATGCATAAATAAATCTTTAAAAATAGTAGAAGATGCTTTTAAAATCAAGTAAATGATTTGGAAGCAGTTCTCAGAGGTAGACAGGGATAGAACTGGAGGTAATTTTTATTATAATCCTCATAGTAATATCTGACCTTTAAAAATATACATATAATTTTGAGAAAACTATAGAAATTTGGACTGGGTTATGAAAGTTTTAAAGGACAGATACACAGAATATACTTCTGCTCGGACTCAAGTGCCTCAGGTGACTTCTGACACAGTCATCACAGTTAACCTCATGGGGCTCCCAGGTCAAGCACACCCCAGGGAGCAGTTTTCCCTGGGTCCTCTGGCGCTTCACAAAAGTCTCCCCTGGTGATGTGTTGTTTTAAGGAGAGATGCAAGGAAAAGCTCAACTAGCAGGGAGGAATATTGTTAACTTTAGGGCCTGGAAAAGCTCAGAACCCTTCTCTAAGACACAGCTGCCTGGCTTAGCCCCTCTGGAAGCATGTCCTTGCCTTACTCCAAAGGTCAGTTCTAGCCCCACAGAGCGTGTGCCCAGTAGAACTGCCCTGAACTAGCGATCAGTCAGAGGAGGTGACAAGTGACGACAGTGACAAGTAAAAACAAACTCATTTCACGGTGGTTTGTATTTTTTACCTTTCCTTTTTGTTGATGCCGTATCTTAAAGAAGAGCAACCTCTTCTACTTCTTAGTGCTTCCTTATGGTACCTAAGAATCCCTTTCTCCATACCACCTCCAGGTGGACAATTCATACAGCACAAAAGCTGCAATTAATAGGGCTAAGCCATCTCTCCCAATACATTCCATAAGAAACCTGAGTCCCGAGGCATGAAACTAGCATTAAGTAGTTTTCCTCCTTTTGTCAACAGCTGATTCGGCCTCCAATCTCACAGCGGCAGTCACTGGAAGATGCTTAGAGGGGGTGACCAGAGCACTCCCATTCCTAATGCAAACGGGAGCCCAAATGACTAAGCAACGTCACTGCGTGGAAACACAAAGACACCGAGACTTACCTATTCTTCCTCCTGACTATAAGTTTCCTCCACTTATCAACTTCGCCCTACATACCACAGAGGTCCCCCAACTCAAAGGGGAAAAAAAGCAAAATTAACTGAGGTTAAGATCCACCTCATGCCAAAACGAGAGTACTTTTGGCAGTGAAGTCCCTGAGATTTGACCTTCTGATGTCCGGGCAAGGTCCTGTATCTAATCTCCCAAGGAAATGGCACACCTCAAGCTCCCATGAGTTTGTAAGGCTCAGTTCCAAGACACAGACCCTGTTAGGCTTGGAGCAAACGCAGCACTGTGCGAACAACATCCCTGACTGGCACCAGATGCCATGAGATGTCTCACCCAGATAGAACACAGCACACCCAAGACAAGCCCCGACTTGACCACATGCTCTGAAGGCACATGAACAGCACTGCCCACACCAGGGCTCGCGAGAGAGAAACAACAACCAAAAAAGGTCGGTGATGTTTCTTGTGATCTACACAAGTCAGTCATTCTGACTGCCCCGGTAACCAGACTGACACCTCCCTCTGGAGCCTCAATCAAGGTTCCTGTCTCCACCTGCTCCTCTGACATCATCCTGTCATTATGTTTTCTTTGAAATTCCTTTAATGAAAAATGAGTCATCTCTTCCTGCTAACACAGGCCTAAGCCTCTCCCAGGCAAGTGATTTTTTCTTGTCAATCCTCTGGGGTCAGGGCGCCACCCAGCGGCGCCTGCCGCTACTACCTCTGCGCCTCCCAAGGAACAATGCCTCAGAGCCCAATAGACAGCTGGAGGGGAAATGATAAGGGATGAAAGTGAGGTTCTCTTGGTGGAGCTGGGTTGGGATTTGGGACCCAAAACATAAAACCATTCCAATGGCATACAAGGTTGAGAGGGTAAAGTAAGAAGCAAGGCAGGCCACAGGCATTTGCACTCAAAATTTGGAAAGGTTTCCACCTCAGAACACTCACCTGAAAAGGTTTGGTTCTGATAAGAAAGCACCATCAACTCTTGTCCCCAAGAAGTGATTACAAATCTAAGCTCCCCAACTTGAGGCTTGGGTGGGCGGTATCCAGCCCAAGGGCTGACATAAGTGGCTGACAACAGCAACCACTAACTTCTCGACTCACAGGAACCAGGTGGGGGGTCAAGTATAAACCGACAGGATGCTATCCTTATATACAAAATCTTTTTTATAACAGCTTTATAATTTAATTTGCTACCATACAATTCACCCTTTGAAGTGTACAATTAATGGATCTTAGTATATTCACACAGTTGTGTAACCATCACCACTATGTAATTTTAGAACATTTCATTACTGACAAAAGAAACCCTATATCCATTAGCAGACACTTCCCATTCCACCCTCCCCATCCCCTGGCAACCACTAATCTACTCATTGTCTCTATGGATTTGCCTATAATGGACTAATACAAAATATAGGCAATATATTTGTCTATAGTGGAATACACTCAATGCCTCTTTTGTGTCACACTGGCTTCCTTCACTTTTCGCTTTTCACGTTGGATCCCTGCTAGCACCCATTAGTGCTTCATTCCAATTTATTGCTGAATAATATTCCATTGTATGGATATGCCACATTTTGTTTTCCATTCATTAGCTGATGGGTATTTGGGTTCTTTCCACCTTTGAGCTATTATGAATAATGTTGCTGTGAGCAACTGTGTGCAAGTTTTGTGTGGGTGTATGTTTTTGGTTCTCTTGGATATCAGCTTGGTGGAACTGCTGGGCCATCTGGCAACTCTAACTTTTTGAGGAACCACCAAATAGTTTTCCAAAGCAATTGTAATGCTTTTACATTCCCACCAGCAATGTATGAGGGTTCCAATGTCTCCACAGCCTCGCTGTCTTCTAAGAGTGGATATGAAGTGGTATCTCATCGTAGTTTTAACTTGCATTTTCATAATGCCGATGTTGAGCATCTTTACACATGCTTTCAAGCCATTTGTGTATCTTCCTCTTTGGAGAAACGTCTATCCAAACTCTTTGCACACTTCAATTAAGTTGTCTTCTTACTAACGTCTAAGAATACTTTAGAGGTAAGTATCTTACTAGATATATGATTTGCAAAATTTTCTCCTCCATTCTGTGGAGTATCTTTTTACTTTTTAAATAATGTACCTTAAAGTACAAAACTTCTTAATTTTGAACAAGTCCAATTTATCTATTTTTTTCTTTTTTCACTTGTGCTTTCAGTGTCTTATTCAAGAAACAGCTGATTGATCCAATCACAAAGATTTATTCTTAAATTTTCTTTTAATAGTTTCAGTTTTTACATATGGTTCTATAACCTATTTTGAGTTAAATTTTCTTTATAGCGTGTAAGGTAGGAGTTCAACATCATTCTTTTTGCATGTGGCTATTCAGTAACTGTCCCAGTACAATTTGCTAAAGACAAATCACCTTTGTCAAAACCAATTGACCATAAATGTAGGGGGTTCTTTTCAGATCCTCAAGTTTCATGCCACTGCTTGATATTGTCTATTCTAATGCCATGACAGCACTGTGCTGGTGTAGCTGTGTAGTATGTTTTAATATTAGAAGTATGACTTCTTTCATCTTTACCAAAATAATTTCCACTATTATGGTCCCTTGTATTTCCACATGAATTTTAGAATCCACTTAATTTATTTTACATAAGCCAGCAGGGGTTTTGAAGGGAACTGCACTGAATCTGGAGATTAATTTGGGAAGCATTATTAAATCTTCCAATTCGTGGACATATAAAATAAAAAGCAACCTAAGCCACTGTTTTCTGATACTTTGAGACAAAAATACTCAGATTTTCCTTATGCTCTATCAAATGCTGAGTTGAGAACCTCCCCAAAATCCGTTTATGTTAAAACGGATTATAAAGCTACAAAATGTCCTTCACATTGCAAAGCAATGCATTATGCTTTTTAACAACACGTTTCCAAAAACAACTGAGCACTCTAAACCCAAGATCTGGAGACTCAGCCAAGCATAACAAGGGCTGAGAGGAACAGCAAGGGCCCTGTGATCTGCAAGGTCCCACCAGCCTTCACTGGTTCCCCAGGAAAAGGGAGAGTGCCATTACGTTCCATTTCCCTAGCACAAATGCCTCCATAACAAAATAGAAAGTGTTGAGAAATTATCTTACATCTTCTTTTATAGAAACTAGCCACAGATCATTACTGAGAGCAATAAATGTTTGTATCAGTAGAGTAGGGTACCAGAAACTTTATATGAAATGGACTTGTACTTTGCAATTTGGTTGGAAGCGGAAAATCAGATTAAGTCTTAGTGCTGAATGTGTATTACAACCTTACAACCACTTTTTACTTAAATTTATTTATTTAGAGAGGCCTGCATGGGGAAGGGGGGACAGGTGGAGACTATGGAGGCACTAAAAGTCCACGTTCTCCTTGAGGTGACTACTACCTTTACTAGATTGTAATAAAGGCAAAGAACAGCATAACCTCACATCATAATATAGAAACTATACAACTGATGATATGTAGTTAAGTCAGCAAAAAGATAACCAAAGGCACTCAACACCTGACCATCAACACTCACTTCTTCACACCACAAGCCTCCCACTTCCAAACATAATTAAATGCCTATTGTGCGTGCCAGGCAACATGAGCTTCACATGCATAACTCTAATCCTCTCTGACACCTACTGTTTCAGGTAGGATTCACCATCCCCATTTTACAGAAAAGGAAACTGAGGTTTACAGAGACTAAGCAACTTGTCCAAGATCACAACAAATAAGTAGCAGGGCTGGGAGACAACCCAGACACCTTCAGTCCTTTAGCTGGTGCTTCTTCCTCTAGTTGAACAACTTTTCAAATATCCCCCGTCTCCTATTCATGCTTCACTCCAAAGGCTTCATGAAACAGAAGGCACAGGGAGGTGGCTGAGTCCCACTCCAACTGGGTTCTAGAGCAGAACCGGTTTTACTAGACCAGTTAAAGTAGGAGGGGGGAGAAAAATGACGAAAGACCAAGATGGACTTCAGTAAAGAAGTGTGCAAGGAATTCACCTTGCAGCTGAAAATGAAACTGAGTAAGGGCAGGCAGCCCTAGCCAACAAAGATAAGATGACTGCAGCCAAATCTACAACCTTTTTTCATGACAATTTCCACGTCTTCCCTGTAAACAGAAGTTAAAATATCACTCAATCACGGTTTAATCATTCTCCACAAGTTCACTGTGGCTTAACTCCTTATCCTGACAGCAGGCGGGCTGCTCTTAAAGAACCTGGAGGGGGACTGAGGAGACCATCAAGTGATAGCCGGAGCTGGCAAGAAAGCAAGCAGAGGGAAACGTAATGAGCGCGTGGCTCTAAAGTGATATTACCCAGGCGGAAGTTTTATATTAAGGTCACAGGCCACCTGTTCCTCCAGCTTTCCAATCCTACACTGAACTCATGCCATGGCCATGGCTCATGACAGGGTTCCAAGAGCGAGACGCCAGACCAGAATTTCACCCCCAGGGCCAGGGCTTTCAGACAGCTGGAATGTGCCCAGAAAAGACATGGGGGTGTCTGGGCAGCTGAAAGGGAATTCAGTGAGGACAACTGTTTCCCTTCAGGCCACAGTTATGTATTTAAAAATAAATCTCAGTGACCCTCATGCCTTAAGACTCATTTGGGGGAAAATCTTTGACCCAGTAACTCTTTACCCCACAGAAGTGAACTAGAGTGAGGGAAAGAGAAAGAAGAAATGCCATCACCAGCCCTCTCATGGGGTCTGACGGGACAAAGGGATGAGGGAAATCCCAGGTCAGCTTCCCCGAGAGCAAAGGCATCTGGATTGCTGTGTATTTCTGTATTTCTTGCATTTTCTAATTTCTGGAAGGGTGTCAGCACACACAGCGTCTCTGAGGTACTAAGATTACATGCAGTGTGTAAACAAAGGGCCTACAGTGTGGCTGCGAAGCTGGCAGGGCTCTGTGGACCCCACCTTACAGAGAAAAGGAGACAACCTGGAGGCCTCTGCTCCCCTCCTGGAGTTTGTGAAGAGGAGACAGCGGGGAATAATTGTTTCCCAGGCAGCCTCCACACTGAAGAAACCCTCCTTCTCAGTGATCCCATTTCTCAACTTGACTAAAATAACTACCAACCAGATTCTTGGAAATTGCTCTTTTCCTTATTCACTTGGGAGCTTTATCACCATGGCAGTGCAGCTTTTCCTTTGAGCCAAATAGCCACAAGATTTCAGCATTATTTTCACTCAAATGATTCTTAAGACTGGAGGGTCACTGAGAACAGCCTAAGGGCACTCTGGAAGGCAAGGCCTCCCCCAGGCACTCCAGCGGGTAAAGACAGCAAGTACACAGTGCACACAGCAGAACCAGAGGTGTCTGAAGTCACCGCATGGCGCTGACTCCCTGAAAGGTTGTATCGCCAGTGCCCATGAGAAACCAGGCACGGGGCTTGCAGCCCCACCTTCCTCAGAGGCACCCACCACACCCCCCCTCTTAGTTAACAATACCACAAATGACTGATCCATGGTGGGGCTCCATGGCCCCTCTCTGATGTGCTCTCCTTGCAAATAGCAAAATGACAACAGCTAGGGCCTGGTGTGTTTATTTGTACATTAGCTATCAACCTGGAAAAACTCCTCTCAGAAACCCTGTTTGGTGGCCTAATACCCGGGACTCCACACATCAGCAGTGGTTACTGAAGTTTTTGTTTTATGGGATGGTTTCAGTTGTTCATCTTTCTGGGTTTTGTTTCATAATTTTTCTGGAACAAGAAGAAACATGTAGCTGATAGAAACCCATTTTCCTTCCTTAGAATTGAGAAAGAAAAGAGGGCAGCCTTGACCTTTGTTACAATGTAATGTTTTCACCCACTAAAAGCTGGAGGAGCTGAACAACACTTAAGGGACAGGGTCACAAAGACAGAACAATTGTAAGCCCCTCCCAACCAGAAGCTCCTACTGCTCCCGCTACTGCTTCCATGTCCAGAACACCCACTGCGAGAACTTCCGCTTGCCTGACCAACTCTTTGATTTGCACGCAGCAGGGTCTGTCGTCTGCAAATCATTTTTCTTATTCATGATGTTTCTAGAGAGCTCCACTACTAAAAAAAAAAAATTTTTTTTAAAAATTGAAAAATTACCGGGCCTCCCCTGGTGGCGCAGTGAATTAAGCAGCACACTATGAAGCAAACCGCAGTCACTGCAGCACGAGTTCGATCCTGCTGCCGGCCAGGGAGGGAGACCCACATGGTGCGGCAGACCTCTCCTGCTGTGCCCGCTGCTCCCCTCAGCAGTGTACTTCTGTTATCTGCCTGTTCTGCTCCCTGCTCTCTGTGGTGAATCCTCTTGCCCCCCCCCCCACCACCACACCTCTGGTCTGTGCCCCAGTGCTTGTATGCATAAATAAATAAATCTTTAAAAAAAAAAATTGAAAAATTACCTAGCAAAATGTTTACCTGTAGCTCCTAGAAGGAAGAACATTAGGGAAGAAAAGCAAGGAGAGGGCACAAAGAACTCCACTTTCCCTGCTGTTCACTGAGCAAATAAATACTACTGGCCCTGGAGACCCTGGGAAAATCCCACCTTGCCCTACATAAGCACCAAACTGCATTCAGTGCCTTGTATTTGGTGATTTTTCTCTCCCAAGGTCCCAATGAACTGTAACTCTGCCTCCTCCAGTTCTGCCACCAAAGAAGGACAAGAAAAATTACAGTTTCATGAGATAACACTGCACACACACATACGGACTTCTTAAGCTGAACCAAGGACTGTGAGCGCCTTGAAAGCAGGGACTGCATTTGTATTCCCAGTACAAATTCCTACACGTAGCCCTGTGTCTTTGCAAAGAATGGAATCCAACAAATGTTTGCTGACCTTCGCCACCCTCCTGTGTTCCAGTTGGTTCTCTACACAAACCCTGCCTCCCAGAACCGTGGTCACCAATCCCCCTTGTGTCAGACCTCTAGGTCAGCAACAGGGACTCTCAGTCCTGCCGGTTGACACAGCTCTGTTTCTAGACTCAAGAGATGCCATGGAGTTCTTTGAAGCAGAACTAATTTTAAGTCTCTTAGAGATCACACTGTCTAACATTTTTGTTCGGGACTTAACTGTAGTAAAATTAAACAAAAGAAGTCAAATGGGGGAGAGGCAGTTAAAGAATTTTACAAAGGACAGTTCCTAGCCAATAAAGCTTCAAAGGCATGCAATGGGATGGGAAGGAAGGCATTCAACCACAAGTCAGGAATCTGATCATGGTTTCAGCTGGTGCATTTGGGCAAGGTGTCTCTTGACTTCTCTGGATGGACGCTCTTTATGATGCCATGAATTGGGGTTAATCCAAGAAATGACACATCTAGACCTAAACCAGTGAGGCTTAGCAGGTCTAGCAAGAATTCATTTCTAACTGGTCTGGCATAGGAGAAATTTCTATAGAAAAATGACCTAAAAGGAAGAAACTGTAAGGAAGAGGAGCAAAAGAGTTGTCCTACTATGCAAGAGATAAGCGTCCCAAATTAGCAAAGGACCTAAGAGTACCGCAGGAGCTATGACTACAGAATTTAAATGAAACTTCCCCATCACTCACTTTTTCTCTCAGCCCTCTTTAGAAGTATCCTGAGCAGGGCCTCCCTGGTGGTAGGGGTAAAGTTGTCAGCACTATCAAGCTATCTATTGCCAGTCTCTGCAGCATAAGTTCAACCCCTTGCCAGGGAGCTGACCCACATGACCCAGCAGACCACTCCTGTCTCATCTGCTGCTCCCCTCAGCAGTGTATTTCAGTAGATCTGCCTGTTCTGCTCCTCACTCTGTCTCTGGTGAATCCTCTCACCACCACCATCACCTTGCCTACACCTCTGGCCTACACCCCAGCTCTTACATGCATAAATAAATAAATCTTTTTAAAAAAAAAAAAGAATCCTGAACACATAAAATGATTAAGAAATATAACAGGCAAAATATACAAGTAAGCATCTAGGTAAGAGAAGAATTGCTGAGAGCCATGAAACAGGTCTAGAGGAACACGAGGGTTTACAAAACAAAAGAAGATATAAGAAAAAGCAAAGGACAGAATCACATCACACTTGCATTTAACTATGCAAACGTAATCAGAGATAATTACACACACAGAGGACTGCCCATGACTCTTTTCCACCAAGGTTAAGTTAGGTCCCATGGTGAACACCAGACAGAGGACCTGAATCTGAAACGTCAGCAAGGCTCAGCTCCCCCGCTGTGAGCCCCCTAAATTTTGAATATGATTCTAGGGTTTAATGAAACTTACTTTTTCATATAAAATTACAGGCCAACTATTGCATGTGGTGTTCCATCTCTGCCCTGGCATATACATGAAACCATGCTTATCTACTTTGAGTTATATAGATCATTTGAAATATTTTTCAAGGATAACTTTTAGTATCTGGAATTTCTTATTGTACGTGCTGACCTTAGAACTTAATCTATGAGAGATAAAATGTGACTTCACCTTAAAGGAAACCGGGTTGGGTGAAGGCAGACATGGAAACCCTTCCTAGAAGCTAGACAATAAGAAAAAGGCAAGAAAGAAACAATATATTTCAAGAAAGAAACAATATATTTCTGCGTCATTTCCTTAGCCACCTCTACCAACTTGGGGAGGATATGCAGCTTATAAAACAGTCCAGAGGCTTGGGCGGGTCACTCAGGAGGTCACTGACTTATGGCCAAGGACGTGCAGTGGCTGGACCTTGCTAGCACCTCCATCAATGAGGCTCCCAGGCCCTGTAAGAAAGTCAGCAGGACCAGCAGCATCCTGGAAGACGGCGCCTTTCCCTGCTGAAACGTGTCCTGCTACTCTCGCTACTAGACACCTGGTAGACAAAGGTTCCTCCTCTACGGGTTGCTTTCAGCTCTCCTGCAGCACAAGAAACAGCACTACCCTCAGACAAAGACAGAGAAAGTAGGTAACTTCCCGGCATGACACACTCCTGCCCCCCAAACACTTTTGCCAAAGAATAATGAGTTCCTCCTAGTGAAGTGGGTTTCCTTGCTGACATTCAACCAGGGAGACACAGAGTCTCTCGGATGTGTCCACACAGAGAATAAATCTTCCCCTTTGCCTCTGACTAATAAAAGGATCATGCCTAATGGAACATCTGCCTCCCTTTCATTCTGCAAAGACAAAGGCCTGCCTCTGCTAGCCCTAAAAAGCCACATTGGGAATCAGGAAAATAAAGCTGAACTCAGCATTTGCCACAGACAGTAGTAATAATATTTGCTGAAATAGCAGTTATACTTACTGAGCATTTATTATGCATCCATGGTACTGTTCTAACACCTACCTATTAACTCATTCAATTCTCGTTACAAATCTATGAAAATGGTACAGTTCTAATCCTCATTTTATAGCTGAAAAATCTGGCCTATAGGTTAAATAACTTGCCCCAAGCCACACTAAGTGACAGACAGGATGTGAGGTCAGTAGTACCATATGTTCTTGAGGGACTACCATTTGGGACGGATTTCATAAAAGACGGGAAGAAAAGCAATAAAACGACCACCAAAAAACAAAAGTGTTTTTTTTAATCTCTGCTCAACTGGGTGGCAAGGCATGAAGTCTCTCCTAGTTCTATTCAGTGACCATTCCTTCACCCAAACCCCTCAAATCCGGCACCTTCAGAGGCTCCCGTCTTCCCACAGCAGCTTAAGGCAAAGGGGAAAAAAAGAGAAAGAAGGGCTTAATCAAAAGCCCTTTTCTTCTGACGAACAAAAGGCCTTGGTATTTCCACAGACAAACTAGTTATTCTTAACCCTAACCAAGGATTCCTTGGCAGAAAAAGAAATATGAAAATGTTGGGCTTGTGGGAATGACTTGTGCGCTGGGCTTTTGTGCCCCGCTTAGGAAAGCCAGCCCACTGGAACACAAACACAGCCCCCCTCAGTTATTCAGTGGGCTCTGGGGGCCAGAGAGAGAGAACAGAGGCTCTATTCCCCGAGGCCTAGCCCTTCCCCGCCTCCCCGAGAGGGGAACGTTCAGCGGTTTTAAATGTACACGAGGCAAAACACATGTGAAGATACAGACACATAACCTCAAATTCTGCATCAAAGTAAAGCAATGAGTGGGAGAGGGCAGAGGGCTGACCCCGGTGCCCTGTCCAGACTCTTCTTTCTCACCCAGATCAACAATTCCAAGTTTCAGACTCAATCTGGCGATTGTTTCAAGTGCTTTCTCCACTCTACACTGGGCTTTAGAGACATCACTATGACCCTGAACAGCCTTACATGTTCCACGTTTTCCCAATGAGGCAACAAGGAAACTCAGAGTATATTATAAATGGGTGAGTAATGAACGAAAAGGCGGAGGAACAGTCTGCCATGACGACAAAGTGCCAGAAGCACTCATCCCCGATATGTCAGGTGTAAACTCCCAATCTGAGACACTCCACCCGGCCCTTTGCATGAACACAGTAAGATTGCGACAATGAGCGCCTGGAGCCTTCCACCCAGACACAGCCTTACCCAGGATGTTGTGAACAAAACCACCAGGAGGCCCAGGCCTGTGGCACATTTCCCAACAGCCAGGTCTCTATCACAATGGGGAACAGGAGCAGCATGCATGATGAGTCTCAGCCAAATTAATGTGATTGCTACCTATACTGGTACCTTAAACTATGGCAATAAGGGACTGTGTGGATCAGGATTCTTGATGGTCTGGGAAATAGGTCCCAGTCTTACTCCCAAGAAGTACCCAAGGTTGTTGGCAAATCCTAATAGCTGGCTTATAAGAGATTCCCGGGTATTTGTTCAATGAATAAATAAAACATTTCATCTTCAAGAGCTATAATCACTTTTTTGCTGCACCTGCAGGGGTGGGAAGAGTGTCAAAGAGAATTCTAGATAGAGGAAAAAAATCTCTTTCCCCTGCCATTCCCTAGCAATCAAGCTCTTCTGCTGCAAAGTAGAATGCCCCCTTCTGTATAAAATCCATTATTGACTATTCTCCCAAAGTTGGCTAACAGGCCACAATATCCTAAACAAAGGCAGTGGTTCTTCTGCAGCTGGGGTACAACATACCATCCTCTGAAAGGTGCAGGGCATAGTCAGGGAGATATGCTTTATATATATGCTCTACAACAACTCTACTGCAGAGCTGTTATAACAGTAAAAACTTGGGCACAACCCGAATATTCAACAGTAAGAGAATAGCTAAGCGAAGCCATTATCAACAAGACAATCTAAAATTATAATAACCATAATGAAACATTAAAAAAAATGTTATGTGAAAAAGGCAGGCAAACATCCATGTACAAGCTAAGTAAAAAAAGACAACACAGAAGGCCACACATTGTATGAGTCCACTTGCACGAACTATCTGGAACAGGCAAGTCACAAAGCAGACGAATGGTTGCCAGGGTGTAGGGAGTGAGGGGACAGAGAAGGACTGCTTCGTGGGTATGAGATTTTCATCTGAGGTGAGGTCAGACCTGATGGGTTGCACAGTATACATGCACTTAATGTTCAGTAATTGTATGCTTTGAAATGAATGCAATGTTAAGTTTTGTTATGCCTACTTAAATACAATAAAAAAGACTGAACTGAAAAAATACACATATAAATAATAAGGATTACAATTATGTACTTGTCACCTTGACCAGAAAGAACACAGACAAGTCCCAATGTCTGTTTAAATGGGACTTCAGTAATGCTAGACAACAAATAATTAGTGATGGCAAATAAAAATGCCAGAAACATACAGTCAGTCTTAAAGTCACCATCACAAGCCTGCAAGTAAGCGCCTACCAAGTGCAGGACAAGTGACATAGCTCACCAGGCGCCAGAGCAGCAGGTGTGTGGGCTATGGGGTGAGGGAGAGAGGTCTCAGGCCTTCTTCAGCAGAGGCTTCTAATCCCCCTCAGAAAAAGATCCCCTAGGGCAGAGAAACCATCTGTTTCCATAGCCCAAGAGTACTACAAGCACATTAACTCCTTCACTGCTGGCTTCCTATAGACAGATGGAATTCACCTAATATTAAGTGCTTTTCATTTTTAAAATGCTTCTAATATCAAAATATAAATTCTAGAAGGAAACTGTCTTATCTTGTGGCATATCCCTAGTACCTGGAATAAAATTATATCAGTGGATAATCAATAAACAATTTACTGAATAAACTCATTACGTAACCCCCCCGCCTTATAATTGTCTCCCTCTTCTTGTCATTTGTCCTCACTTAAGTCCAAGCAGGTTACCTCACTTTCAACTATAAGGAACTGTCCGATGTCTGCCTATGTGAGTGTAACTGCCCACCTGGTTTGCTGCTGAACCCCAGCACCTCCCACAGCACACATGGAAGGTCGTCACACACAGCTGCAAAATGAAGTGGTGGTTCAACTTGATCAGCACCACTCCTTCTCAGTAATGAGCACTTAAACTTGGCTAGATGGGAGCTAGGAGCTAAGAGAGTTAAAGAAATATAACATCTATAAAACAGTCCTTTCCAAAAGCTCACAGCTTCAACAGGGAAACAGAGTTAGAGTGTGGGAAGATGATACCTCACTATGGGCTACAATCAAGTCTTCATAGAGAAGTCTTCACAGAGAAGAAAAACCTGAAATGAGGCCTGAAGGAATGGATAGATTTCAGGTAAGTATAAAGAAAAAGGGCGTTTCAGGTGAAGAGGACTGACTGCACAAGAAAAGGCAGGAGGGAGAATGAATGCAGCACTTGAAGGCATAATGAGGCGCTGGGTCTGAGCTGAAGGTGTGTTCTAGGAAATTATGAGATAAGCCTGGATGAGCAGGAGAGGGGCAGAGCATAAAAGGTCTTTCTTACTTCTGGTAACAGAGAACACAAGAAAGTATCTGGTAGTGTTAACTGGACAGAACAGACAGACGGGACACAGGAAACAAAATATGAGAACTTAGCAGTAATTCAAGCGTGAGGTGACGAGTGACTGGATGAAAGTGACAGCAAAGGAAGTGGGAGAAAGGGAAAATTTAAGAGAAATTCTGAAGATACAAAAGAACCGGATGACAGACTGGAAATGGGGACTAACGAAGAGAGAAGAGTCGAAGATGTCGCCAGGGTTTCTGATCTCAGAGACAGGAAGAATGTGAGCTCTACTGTCAAAGTTGGGAGCAGGGCAGGGGAGCCAAGTCTAAGCTTGGTTTTCAAAATACTGAGTTCGCCGTGATATCCAAGCATAGACTCCTGAGACAGATGGAAAACAGACCAAGAAACTAAAAGATTTTTATACACGCAGCGGAATATTATTCAGCCTTTAAAAAGAAAGAAATCCTGTCACAGGCTACAACATGAATGAACAATAGGAAATAAGCCAATCACAAAAGGACCAATACCACGTGACCCCACTTACATAACGTACTTATATGAACAGTCAAACTCAGAGAAGCAGAAAGGTGGCTGCCAGGGGGCTCAGAGAGGGAGAGATGGGGAGTCGCTGCTCATCGGGTATAGAGTTTCAGTCACACAAGATGATAACGTTCTAGAGACCTGCTGTACAGCCAGTGTGCACACAGTTAACAACACTGTATTGTAAATGTAAAATTTGTTAACTGAGCAGACATCAGTTATATGATTTTTCTACAATTTTTAAAAAATAGCACCACAAGGGGCCTCCCTGGTGGTGTAAGGGGGTGGAGCTCCATGGGCTTCCACAGCCACTGCAGCATGAGTTTGATCCCCGTCAGGGAGAGGACCCACATGGTGCAGCAGACCTCTCCTGCTGTGCCTGCTGCTCCCCTCAGCAGTGTATTTCGGTCGATCTGCTGTTCTGCTCCCCGCTCTTTCTCTGGTGAATCCTCTCAGCCCCCCTCGTGCCTAGGCCTGTACCCCAGCTCTTGTACACATAAATTAAAAAATATTTTTAAAAAATAGCACCTAAAAGATTTAAGAGATTTAAGTAGCAGAACACAGATGGGGGGGGGGGTTGCAATTTAGAAGAAAAAACTAAGCCAGGAGAACTGGCTAGAAAAGGAAAAGGCAGTCAGGAGCAGCACAATAATAATTCCAGCCACGTCTGCATCGCGTGCTTATTGCCAATGCTGCGTTAAGACTTTTACACTATTTAATCCTCATAATGTCATGTGGCAGATATTATGACCCCCAATTTACAAATGAGGAAACTGAAGCCCAGAGTAAGTAACTTGCCCCAAGTCACTCGGCTGGTAAATGTAGAGACTTCGATTTTAACCCAACCAAGCCTGGATAGAGCCTATAATCTCCCCCACGTCACATCACCTCACCCTTTAGGAAACTGCCAGAATTAAGAGTCAGAAGAAGGAAAAGACCCAGCAAAGTAGACAAACAGTAATCAGATAGGTAACAGAAACCCAAGAAATGCCCTCCTTGAAGCTTAAGGCACAGACGATTTTAAATAGGCAGGGATGAAATCAACAGTGTCACATACCAACACTCCAACACAGAATAAAGGCAATACTCCAAATATGTTTGTAGAGAGTCTTGTAAAAATGGAGCCCAGAAAATTTTAAAGAAACAGAAGCCCTAACCAGAGCTAAATGGGTTGCTTCTCAGTTTCTTATCACTGACAGACATATGAAGCTGCTGGTCTCCAGCCACAGCACAAGCCTGGTCTGAAGTGCATCATCTGAGCAGTTCCAGGAAACTCCAGTCCCAACACAACGGACTGCACAACACAGACTGGGTTCACCTTGTGCTTCAGGGCACAACTCCAGCCATACAAACTCTGTTGTTTCTGAAAACCAAACTTTCATATCCCTGCTCTCTAGTTCTCTCATCCTAGACAAAGTACAATCAGGACAGACTTACTGGTTTAGCTGCAGCCCCACTTCCTTATAAATGAGCTTTTATACAGCTGCCAGAGTTATACTTCTCTATAAAAACTCTGATTATGGGGCCTCCCTGGTGGCGCAGTGGGTTAAGCAACGCACTATGAAGTAAACCACAGCCACTGCAGCACGAGTTCGACCCCTGCCTCCGGCCAGGGAGGGGACCCACATGGCATGGCAGACCTCTCCTGCTGTGCCCGCTGCTCCCCTTAGCAGTGTGCTTCCGTTGATCTGCCTGTTCTGCTCCCGCCTCTGTCTGTGGTGAATCCTCTCACCCCCCCCACCCGCACCTCTGGCCTGTACCCCAGTGCTTGTGTGCATAAATAAATAAATCTTTAAAAAAAAAAAACTCTGATTATGTCATTCCTCTGCTTAAAAATACCAAGTGCCCTCCACTGCCTACATTATTCCTTAGTCCTTTATATAGTCAACTTTCTATTCCAGCCTCACCTCTCACCCTAAACAATTACCATCCTCCCTAGCTTTACAACACTTCTCATTTTCCTGAAAAGAAACAGAATTTCATGAGTCTATTCCTCTTCTTAGAACACCTAGATCTCTCTTACCTAGCAAATTCCTACTCAGTTTCATGATTTGGCTCAAATACCAATTCCACTGTAAAGTATTCCCAACATTCACCATATTAACCATATTAATCAATCCACTTCTGTCCTCACACCACTTGTTCATATTTCTATAATAGTACTGTCCATCCGTCTGTGCAACCATCCATCCATGCATGGATCCATCCATCCACCCGTTGTATGTATACATTATTTTCCCCCTTGTTCCCTCACTAGTCTGTATAGGACTGAAATTCCTCAAGGACTGGGATGGTTATGAAATCTTTTTCTTTTTCTTTTTTTTTTTAAAGATTTATTTATTTATGCATACAAGAACTGGGGTACAGGCCAGAGGTGTGGGGGGGGTGAGAGGATTCACCACAGAGAGCGGGGAGCAGAACAGGCAGATCAACGGAAGCACACTGCTAAGGGGAGCAGTGGGCACAGCAGGAGAGGTCTGCCATGCCATGTGGGTCCCCACCCTGGCCAGCGGCAGGGATCGAACTTGTGCTGCAATGGCTGAGGCCTGCTTCACAGTGCGTTGCTTGACCCACTGTGCCACCAGGGAGGCCCTGGTTATAAATCTTTATCTTCCCAATGCTTTGCACAGGGTCTGGCATACAGAAGGTTCTCAATGAAAGGAAGGAAGGAGAAGGATTTAGAGACTTCCAGAAAAAGATAATGGAAGCATGGAACATTATTGGAGAGTGAAGCAGCTGATAAATTATGAAAAGTAATCTTCCAAATCAAAGGATTTCAAGATATATCAAACCAGTCCATCTAACAAGCTCCTGCCATTCCACAATGAGCCAAAGATGCTATTTAACAACTGATATTCATTCATAGGGACCATCCCCACACAGTGGTAATGAGTAACAGATACACAATTAGGATTGCTCGTCTGGGATTTCTCCAGGAGAGCAGCCAAAAGAAGCTGCAGCAGAACAGTGCAGAAAAGAGCTGTAACCCTTCTAAACTAATGCCTACTTCCAAAAAATTCAAGACCAAATATGGAGGGGGGATCACTATATATTTATATTTATTTATTTATATACACACACACAGCCATGTACTCTGAGAAAGAGTAATGGTATAATACTAATCCATGTAACATTCATTTCCAGTTGGAACAAAAATACAGAACTACCCCACACATTGGAAAGTCCAGAGTGCTCATCATTATTCCATCACTATCCCACCCCATATTCTCTGTAAATTTTAAACCAGCAGCAACAGAAGCAAACCCCAATGTGAACTTATGCTGATGCCCCTCTCCAGTTCAGTGATGTATATAGCAAGCCTAAAAATATGTATAATAAGTAAAAGGCGAAAGATTTATACGATCTGAAGAGAAACCAGAGTATAAAATATGTATAATAAGTGAGGGGATAAACCTGAACAAAATTTATTGTACAGAATTTACTGATACAGAATTTATTGAGGGTCCAATAGGTGCCTAGTGCTGTAAAAGGTGTTGACAAGAATCACCCTGAAGCTTGAAGACTCCCAAATTCCTACCAGAGGAGAGAATTGCCCCATTGTGACGGGTTTGCTGACGGGCTCTGGGAATGGGAGGGGCAGACAGTTCCCACTGCAAAGGATGCAATCCAGGCAGTGACTCAAGACATTTTCCACTATCCTGGCTACTACAGAGAGGTTCTTATTGACCGCCCAGCACACAAAGTCCCACACATGTGCCTTCCTTCTCTCAGCCCTCAAGCTAATCTCCAAACACCCCCAGCCTATCATCAGCTAGAAAACCCCACACTGGCTGCTCCAAGATTTCAACTCCAAGTCAGAAACAAGATTGTCCTCTCATCAAGTCTATTATTTGAGCCAAAGGCTGTCAGTCCCAAGTAAAAGAAGCCTATTTGTGCTTGACAACAATATGTTGATTTAAAACACAGCACCAAGAAGCTAAGTCTCTAAGGACTGAAGAAAAACTCCTCTGGGGGGCCTCCCTGGTGGCGCATTGGCTTGAGCAAAGTACTATGAAGCAAACCACAGCCACCGCAGCACGAGTTCAATTCCTGCTGCTGGCCAGGGAGGGGACCCACATGGTGGAGCAGACCTCTCCTGTTGTGCCCGCTGCTCCCTTCAGCAGTGTGTCTCAGTCAGTCTGCCTGTTCTGCTCCCCACTCTGTCTGGTGAATCCTCTCACCTCCCGTGACTCTGGCCTGTACGTACCCCAGCTCTTGTATGCATAAATAAATAAATCTTTAAAAAAAAAAAAAGAAAAACTCCTCTGGGGATATATAAAGCAAAAATTATACTTTAAAAGGAAAAAAAAAACCCACAGCACCACCTCTACTTCTTTTAGAGGTAGCCACCTCTGCTAAGCAAGAGTGATGACACAAGAGTTTGTCAACCTATTACATCAGGATAGGCTGGTGCAATTTACTAGCCAGGTGCCAGCTCAGTAACAGGAAAAGAAAGAGAATCTCAGCTTCATGCCAAACTGGAGTTCTAGTGTGGGGTTTCTATACAGCATTGATTAGGTCATGACACTGTTTCCAGATCAACATTAGTGAATCTCTGCTGGTACAAGAGAAAAAGGTACCAGGTTTGGGGGGATCAATGAGGCCATATAGATTCCTGGAGCTGCTGGGAGAAAAGCTTCAGAGTAAAATGGAACAGTGATGTGATGATGACATTCGGGCGCTGCTGACTAAGTAAAAGAGACACTTGGCACCTGTCCCATGATGAAATTAACTGGGTAATAAAACATCTGAACTAGCTGGCCACTGAAGACAGGGCTGTGCCCAGAGGGCAAGAGGCCAGTGCTATCAGAGTAACAGAGAGGTATTTAAAACATTAAGGTACCCCTCACAGCTTTTAAAAAAGAAATAAATACCAGCCTCCAGAGCTTTGAATACATGTATTAAGACCAGTAACCACTTCTTGCAATCTATTTGAAAAATACAGTCAAGATGCACAGAAAAATGTATTCACAAGAATGGTCATGATCATATTATAGCAGTGAAAAATTTAAATGGTGCATTTCCCATAAGAGAAATGTTGGTAAATGATCCTTCTACTTGATGTAATTCCCTACGGCTATTATAAAGTGATGTCGTAGGCAAAAATGCTGACATAAGAAAGACTAAGGCAGGTATCTGCATGAAAATAATGACAAACACATAAAGACATTTTATATATGGATAGAAAAAGACAAGAAGGAAATACAACAAAATATGAACATAGTAATCTTTGGCTTGCAGGATTTTGGTGATTTTTGCTTTTCTGTGTGTCCTTAAGGATGAAATATTTTTATGTTGGCAGGAGGAAAATCTAAGTTTTTTCCTAGAGTTCTATATAATTATATTAAGGGGGGGGGGGGACCACAAAACAGATCACTCTGAGGGTTTGTCCCACTTGCCCGGATGTGACAACAGGGACAGGTTTCAAGCTGACTGAGTGTCCAAAGTGAAACAGCAAGACAGTGAGCGCAGGATGACTTGATAGACACTGCTGAGCAGCCCAGCTCTGGGAATGCCTTCAGGGCGGCCACCCGTGCTTGCAGAGCTTCAGGGAAGTGCACGTTCACTGTCTGAGACTGAATTTAAGGTTTCAAAACAGCCAGTCTTGGATATCACTTTCTGACCCAAAATAAGATCTGAATCTAAAATGCCTATGGAATTCCTTATGAGAATCAGAATCTGGCACTGGATTGAAAATGGCACAGAAACAGAAGTTCCATGAAAACATACATGTACACAGCACAGGCACCACCTAAGAACATTGCTTTTAACCTACTAGGGTGACTACTGGAAGAAATTTGAATACATGAGTTTTCGTCTAGTTCAATTCAATTCTTCAAATATTTCTTTTATGTTTAATATGTGCCAGAGACTCTGCTAGGTCAAGAAGATACAAGAATAAATGAAACATGGTCCTCACCTCCAACAGTAGTATAGATTTCCCTCACTATCTCAAAGTAGAGCATTGCTATGAAACTTTTTGTAAGTCAAAATGGTCTAAAGTGAAGAAGCAATTACCATTTATTTAATATGGAAAAAATTTTAGCATTCCCAGGCCCACAAGATAAACTACCAAAATCATACCAAATAACCCACCAAACCTAAAACAACACCAGCCAGTAGTAAAAGCACTGAAGCACTAAGTCCACAGCCTGTGTGAGCAGTGCTCGGGAGGGTACAGGTGGTGCCCACTTGGAGTACCCGCTGCAAAGCTAGTGACTTTTGTCCTGAAAGTGAAAATCCTCTCCAGATTTCTTATGAAAACAGGTACTAATGTAGGTCCTTCCAAAGAACCAAGGGCTGTAGTGAGAACTTTCAAAAAGCAGAGGGTATATTCACATAGCTACCATCTCCGGGAAGCCTGCTCTATGTCAGACGTTACACTTACTATCTGCCTTAACCCTCTCCCTCTCGTGAGGCTAAATTAAATTCTCTTACGACAAATTAAAAACTGAGCCTTATAGAAGTTATAGAAACTTACCCAAGAAGACTAGCAGGAGACTCAGATGTTTAATAAAATAACCGTAACATCATGTGATATGCTCTCACATATGTTTAAAGGTGCTATAACAACACAGATGAATAAAAGAGAATGATTTTACCTAGGTATGCAAAAAAACAAACAAACAACAAAAGGGGATGTGAGAATGAACTATGCATTGAAGGAGGAACAGAAAGAATTCTGGTACCAGGAGAAAGGATAATGGCATTCTAGGCAGAGGGAACACGACAGTACAAGCAAAGAGAAGGATGTAGTACCTGGGCATGTTGAGGTATGTTTGTTTTTCAAAATCAGTCATCCTCTCAGACCTACCATACGTATTCCTTAGCAGAGACTAGAAAACTACTTTTACATCACTCTACCTCACCTACCTCTCCCTGCCTCCCAATTAATCTCCAATTAGCAGCCATGGCACAGGCCTGGGCTCTGCCAAAGAGCAGGACTTGGCCAATAGTTCAACCTGTCATACCCAGAGGAGACCTCGGCCAGGGTAGAGTCACTCAATGGCTCTGGTTTTGGCAGGCTTGAGAAATAAAAGTTAAAAAGCCTTCCAGAAGCAGCAGCAGCAATGGAATATACTGCACCCCAATCATGGCATCAGAGTGTTACAGAGTATAATCTTCATTCAAAGAGGAGGTTCTCTGTTCCCTGCCCCACGTAATAAAGGGTGGAGGTGTACAGGGAGGAGAACTTGACGGAGACTTGGAAGAGACATGCGGAGCAGAGACGTGTGAAGATGCTGCGCTTGCTTCTCAGCTTTGGACCTGGACCAGGGATTTGGGGAGGCAGGATGGAGACACATGGTGTCGAGACATGTAGAGACACCTGGAAGAGAAGTGGGTGAGAGGCATGTGGGGAGGCTGACCATGTCTTTTTGACATAAAACAAAGTAACTCACAGCAGTTTCTCTTGTTTACCCCTCAAAAGCATCTGAGTAACTCTTCTGTTTCCCAAATCTTTCTTAGGTGGGAAAGCCTCCCAGAAAGAAAGCCCGTGGTTGCTCTGTTTCAGTCCTTAAATCACTCCTCCAGTATTATGTATTATGTATTATCTCAGACAAGTACTTCACAATCCTGGGCTCAGAATACAAACCACGGCCTTTATCAAACTCTCCTGTGGTTTGTGCTTCAGCCACTGTCTTCATTGTGGTGAATAGCTGCTTCTCTTCACCTCACCTGCGTCCTTGTGTTTCCAGAGGGGCTGCCAGAAAGGCGGATTTGCCTTCCCTCTTCACTGAGTCACTGACTTTGCTTTTCTTGACTTGGGTCAGCTTGCAACTATTCCTCCATCTAACTGCTCAAGGGCACACAGACACTCTGTGGACGTTTTGAAGTTCTGGCCCCAATTTCCTGTGCATTTTTGGTGCTTCTGTTAGTGGTGAGTATTAGTGGTAAGGCTGAAGGGTATCCTGGGGCTCCCAAGCTGCACACTCTAAATGGGTTCTGCCATCTGCCTCAGAAAGACAAAATGTCCTCTTGGTGTGAAAGAACTCGAACAGTGTGCATGAAGAGAATAGTAGAGTCCCAGTAGAACACTCAGTTACCCATCCCCTCACAGGTAAATGCCCAGCCGAACAGGATTGGCCCAAACCTGGGCTGCAGAGACCTGAAAACTTAGCACAAGTCTCAGGTACCTTCTGGCGGGGAAATGTAGGGAAGGGGCAGAAGGGACCAGGCAAGTCTGGGATGAAAGGCACAAAATCAGACTGCAAATCAAGGCGAAGGTTGCCATGGTCAGCCTCCCCACGTCTCTCACCCACTTCTCTTCCAAGTGTCTCTACATGTCTCGACACCATGTGTCTCCATCCTGCCTCCCCAAATCCCTGGTCCAGGTCCATAGCTGAGAAGCAAGCGCAGCATCTTCACACGTCTCTGCTCCGCATGCCTCCTCCAAGTCTCTGTCAAGTTCTCGTGTCCTTGCACACCTCCACCCTTTATTACGTGGGGCAAGCACATGGACCCTCCCCCTGTGAATGGAGATCATATTCTGTAACAGACCCACGGGGATTCAAAGGGCCTGGGAGAGTTGAGACAGAAAAAGCAGAAATAACATTTGGTAGATTCTGGGCCTCCCCTGGTGGCGCAGTGGGTTAAGCAATGCACTATGAAGCAAACCGCAGCCACTGTAGCACGAGTTCGATCCCTGCTGCCAGCCAGGGAGGGGACCCACATGGCACAGCAGACCTCTCCTGCTGTGCCCGCTGCTCCCCTCAGCAGTGTACTTCTGTTGATCTGCCTGTTCTGCTCCCCGCTCTCTGTGGTGAATCCTCTCACCCCCCTACACCTCTGGCCTGTACCCCAGTGCTTGTATGCATAAATAAATAAGTCTTTAAAAAAAAAAAAAACATTTGGTAGATTTTGACCACACACCAGACACTAAACTAATTTTATGTATCTCCATATTTAATACCACAGCATTAAGTACTGTGGAACTCATAAGTTCAGGATAGAAATCACATGACAGACAGCCCCAGAGTCTGGGGTAGGAAGAGTGGAATGTAAGTTGCTGTGGTCTCTTCCCTGAGTTCAGCTCTGTATAGGGCACTCCCCATGACAACGTCTAATCTGTTACTCACTCTTTCCTAGTAATGTTATTCATTCATTCCTAGTAAAGAAAGAACAAAGGGGCGGGGGGACTTTATAAGTGAGTTGAGAAAACAAACAACTATCAAGCTAATTTCAGTATAAAGCCTCTGAAAAGCAAAAAAAAAAAAAAAGCCTTTGCCTATGGTTCAATTTCAAACCTTTACACCCTTGAGATCTAATCAAGAATTACTTGTTTCACTAGCCCCAATGAGAAAGTCAGAGAATTAGGAAAAAATGGGGAACCAAAACAACTCTTCTTTGGGGATTTAGTAAGAACTTCCATGCATGTGAATTTATGGGAGGGAAAAAGAAGGGCTCCCACCACCAGCCACAGCTGCACTTTGTTCCTGAAGCACATACCACAGAGTTAGGGGTGGGGTGGTCACCTGAGAACCTCAGGAATCTACTTGGGTCACTGCGAAGCCTGATTCACATAGACAGCTCTCTTAGATTAGTTAACTGTTCCTCAACCTCTGACACAAAGGGGACCATAAAAGGAAAGAATATTCTCTGGATCAATAAAATCTCTTACAGTGTCCATCCACTACTTTTCCATCTGGAGAAAGCTGTGGCGAGTTTTTATTAGAATACTGAGGCTAAAGATAGACTGATAGAGAGTAAAACTGCACCAAAGGAGTTCAGTATCCGAGGAGAGGTCTGGGATTTCTACTCTGAGCTTTTCCTTCCATTGAAGAAATATGCAGGTTAATTAAGTTTCGTAATCCTTCCGTGAGGAGGGAAAATGCTCCTGCTGTTGTCCAGGAACTAGAAGAATCCCTTGAAAACAGGAAATAGGGAAAGGAAGGGCAGGCCTTGCATTGGACAAAGGTATATTCTTGCACCTCCTTTCACCCAGTCCCCAGTAAGACTCAAGAGTTGAAAGAAACACCAAGAAGCACCCGCTGGTTTCTGCCTGCCCCCTTCCCATTTCTTTCCCATGAGACTGAATGAAGAAGCTCAAACCCCTTCTGTCCTCTTTCCTTTGACAGGGAAATGGGGCAAACAGTTAACGCTGCTCGTTCTTGCTAAGACCTGTCTGATATATGCTGGACCTGCAGCGCCCTGAGCCTAAAAGGGACCAGCTCCAGCAGTCACAAGGTCTGGAAAAAATATGGGTGCGTGGAGCTGAGAGAGAGAAAAAGAACGTGAGCATAGAGACCCGTAGATTAATGCTGTCTAGTTTTACAACCCTTTAGAGTACATAAGCTCTTCGTATACATGTCTTAGAAACAGTTCTTCAGCAGGTAAAGAAATAAAATATCTAGAGGCCCTGGCAGAATGGCAGTCAGATCTCCTGTCATTCCCCTCATCCCTAAAGAAACCCACACTACCCTTTCCCTCTCTCTACCTCCCCCTAACTCTCTCCACACACATGGCTGCATTGGGTCCAAAATCCTGACTGGAGAGTTTGAGCACCTTCTAAGCAGATGAAAATAAAACCACCTGTTAATTGGAGAAAGGAAAATAAAAATATCTCATTCATTTCCCTCCAAAGAGTCATGCATCATCACACTGAGAGTATTTTCCTGAAAGCATCTATAGTTAATGCACAGCTTGTTGCCAGCCATGCAAATCACATGCTATTCCCTTCAAAGATCACGTTAATAATAAGTTCCCACCTTCAATGTCACTGATTTACCTGCACAATGGCATTTCTTGCCTCTCCTCCCACACCTCTCCTCCCTGTACAACCATTCCCGACGACCTTGTCTCTGCAGATGGGCCTCTGACTCACCGGAGACACAAGTGAGTGGAAGGCCAGGCACAAGAAACCTAGCTACACCTAGGTGAGGCTCTGGGGCCAGATGGCAAAAGCCTTCCCCCCACATTCCTGGTGGAGCACCCTGATCTCTGTGCTCAAGACAGCAGGGGGCACTTCTTCACTGCCCATTCAAGCGAGACAACAGACTACAGGCTGAGTGGACTCCCTCCTACTTGCCCCAAATCATCTACAAACTTTACTCCTTCTATTTAATTGCCTGAAAACACACACACACACACACACACACACACACAGAGCCAGCTCAGAGTAGAGGGCTTTCTAAGTCCCTGAGGGATTGATGGACGGTAAATAATCCACAGAACATGCCACAGGGAAGAGTCACAGAACCAGCAAGGACAAAAGGCAAGGAGCTGGAAGCCCACAGTACCTCTCAGGTTGTTGAGTCCCTCCAGGAACTTCTGGTACTTGTAAGCATTCATGCCCAGCCCAGCTCTGTTGATTCAGTGCCTCCAAGTAGGCAGCATGGCACAGCGACAGCTGAAAGGAGAGAGCCTGCGAGGCCACAGAGCCCCACGACTGCGCCTACTAGCCCCCAAGATCTGGACTTTGACCACATCTACATGTGACGTCACCGAGAACCCTCATTACATTACAGTCCTCTGCGCCCTCATTTGTTGCCGTGAGCGGAAATACCTCCCAGGAGAGGCCAGCTCCTCCTTTGTGCAAATGAGACAGACCACAACAGCTTCTGCCTGTCATCTGTCACCTCATCTGCCACCCTTTCTCCAGACCCTGGCCCAGGCTCTGCTGGGATTACTGCTCCTCTGGGTTTAAGCTCTAGGGAGAGAGGGTGAAATGCTTTTCAGGATACAGTTAGGGGCTCGTCTAACATGTGAGACCGAAACCTTTAAAGGGCCACACTCGCCACAAGAATGTCACCACAGCAGGAGCTGTTGGGCAAATATCACATGGCAAAGGGGCAGGTTTCACAAAGCAAACAGCCAACTGTGGGCTCTCCTCACGGCAGTCATGTTTATGCACTGGAATACAGCCACCCATGAGGAGGCTGCGTATCAACGCAGTCCAGGGCAGCAAGAGGAAACAAGCAGAAACTGCTGGGCCTGCTCCCTCAGCACTGGAAGGACAACTCAGGAGGCAGGACCTTCTCCAGAGGCAACTAGGAAGTAAAGCAACGCAGACACCAGGCCGCTCTCCACTCCAGGGCACCGTTTCACTCGGCTGATTTGTTCTGGGGTTGCTGTAACAATGTCAGTAGTTGCTACAGCTTTTCTTCTACTCCACTAGCCTTAGAGAGGTGACACCCCTCCCCAGTGGTCACAGGTTCCTGACTAAACTATTCAGATCATAGTGATGGAAGAAAACCATTTTATGGCATTGTTGAGAGGACTTCGAAGTGGTTTGTCTGCCTTGTTATTCTCATACTTGAAAGTGTACTTACGAAAATAACTAAATTTTCATCTACAGATGAAAAAAATAGAGGTTAAGTCACCTGTTCAAAGTCACATGTGAGGCCAATGAGACAGCGTGGAAAGAACCTATGTTTCCCAAATCTGAGCTGGGTCACCTGGCTCGTCTTGCCAAGGCTTAGCGTTCCAGCGATCCGTTAGCAACAACTGGGTCAGCTGGGTCGTCCTACCGAACAAGCCCTCATAAGAGAGACCACTCCCCAACCCCCAGGGCTGAAGTTTTGTCAGCACAACGTGCCACGCAGTGACCCACATGTTAGTTTGTCATTTCACACTGGGCCAGATACTGGCCCCACAAAACTCCCAGTTATGCAGGTTGGATGCAGGTGAAAAAACTGTATAAATAGCATTTATACAGTTTATACAGAGGGCACGCCCACTTGAAAAGATCAGGTTCTATAATTTCAACAGCTACTAAGATAATAGAAAGGGAAAAATAATAAAAATAACCAAGCCAAGCTCTCGTGCCTCCTGGCACCATGTATCAGTACAACCCCGACAAGGCAGCCAGCCGCTGAGCAGACCTGGGGTCAAGAGCCACAGGGAGCACAAACGCAGTGCCTCGTCTCAAAGAATAACTTAATGGGAAGATCAACAGGTGAAAAAGGAAGGCATTTGATGCTTAGGGAGCAGAAGTTAGATGGTGGGCAATACACGTGTACATGTTACTCACCTGTGCCCAACAGAGCAGGTGCCCTGGGTTACTCCTATGTGAAATAAAGGCTGCGGACTAAGAAAGGCAAACACTAAATAACAGCTCAGAGCATGTACGTCTGTTTCCTGGCATTCTTCTGCTTATTTCTCCAGGAAGAGTGTGGAAGACAGAATCCCGACAGCGGACTAGAACTCTGGGTGTACAACTCTAGGTTCCTGAATCTCTCTCAAGATCCAACTTTGCCACTAACTAGCCATGTGAGCAGGCGCCCCCAGATTCCTATGAAGTGCTTCTTCTAGGTCTGAGTCACAACTCCAGTGTGAACCTGATGAAAACGAAGGACGTGGCCCTAGAGGAAAAACACCTACCATTCCACATACAAACTTCTGTTTGCAAGTGCAGAAAGGCCAATGAACCTCAGGTAATGAACCTCTGAATTGATCTCTGAGACCTCTACATTGCCATGATCTAAAGGTAATGAACACAGTACATCTGGATATAAGTACCAAAAAGAACCAGGTGTAAAGGCCTGGTCTCTGGGCCAGAGACATGCTGGGCCCTCGTGTTTTCAGGGTCCTGTGAAAGCCCATTCAGAGACTCTTCTACCGCAGGAGGAAAGCAGCCTGGACACAGGAATCTAGCAGCAGGAACAACTGACTTTTAAAATAGCCATTTGAACTAAGTGCATTTAAAAAACCACACATGTTAGTTTGTCATTTCCTCTGTGTGTGTCACCACTGGAATTGTTTAGCAACATTTTATCAGATGAAAATTAAACAAAAACAAGGATGTTTGTGACTAGGAAACGAGTGATGGTTCCAATGTGAGGTTCTTGGGGAAGGGGAAGGGTGCAGGAGCCTGGGCGCCAGGCGTCTCCTTCTGACCAGGAGTCCTCAGCAAACTCTGGGCCAGAAGCACCACAGCCCAGTACCTCCACATGCTCTGTGGGCTGCTTGTCTTTCCCCTCCCATAGGTTCCACAGCAGCAAATGGTGAGATGGATCCTCGGATGATGAGAGAGATTCTGGCCTAAGTTCCAGACAGAACGAAACAAATGTGAGAAACTCAGGTCTGGCAGCCCAACAGGCCGTCTCTGGCCAGCTGCTGACAAGGGGGAGAAGCCCTGCTGTCTTCAACAGCCCTAAAGAAGGCGCAGATACCCCAGGCTGAGTGGGACCTGACTGAACGCAGGCAGAGGGGGTCCTGGCTCCAAGGCAGGCGATGTGGTCTTGGGTTTCTGGTGAAGGGTGACTGTTAAACAGGGGATACCTGTGCAGGCACCGACTGGGGTCAAGGGCACCAGAGCCCAGGTGAAGGCTTGAGTCAGTGCAGGATGCTACTCCTGAAATAGGAGGGTCAGTCCTCCAGCAGAAGGCTACATCTGAGGAGAAAGTTCCAGGTTGGGGGCCTCCCTGGTGGCGCAGTAGGTTAAGCAACGCACTATGAATCAAACCGCAGCCACTGCAGCACAAGTTCGATCCCTGCTGCCGGCCAGGGAGGGGACCCACATGGCGCAGCAGACCTCTCCTGCTGTGCCCGCTGCTCCC
>JAGFMF010012145.1:14941857-14967227 GCA_019455555.1 Galemys pyrenaicus | reverse complement strand
CCCGCTCTCTGTGGTGAATCCTCTCACCCCCCCCCCACCTCTGGCCTGTACCCCAGTGCTTGTATGCATAAATAAATAAATCTTTAAAAAAAAAAAAGAAAGTTCTAGGTTGATTAAGGAGAGAACAAGCCCTATCTTGGAGTTCATACCATTCCCCCAAGCCTCTCTAGAAATCAGTACCACCCCGAATTCCTCTGCAGTCATCTTTCTCTAAAAACAAAGGTATCCTCACAACAGGGCCAGTGAGACCAGACCTGGATGGCCCGTGTAGGAATTCGCCAGTCACTCGTGCCACACCCAATGGCTGTAGGCACCAGACACTGACAAGTTGCCCGGAACACGCGGTCCAATGACAGAGAACAGGCAGAAACAGGAACCTATCTGCTCAGGTCCAGAGAAGACGAAGGTCACAGTGGTCAAACTGGGAACACAGCTGACTTCCAACTGCTCATCCTCTAGTCCAACTCCCGAGAAAAGAGGTGTAGGGGACATGAAAGGTGATCCTCCGCATATGAATACATCCACTTTCTTTGAGCCAGTTGCCACTGTTACCCCAAAGCAGCTGCTGACCCAGGAAGTCAGTAGAAATGTTTCCAATGACTTAAGAGCTAGTAAGAAAAGCAGGTGCCAAGTTATGGTTCTATTCAGAGAGCAACAAAGAGCACTTTCTTCATTGTCTCTCCCCCTGGCAGCAGTGTCTGATGAAGAGAGAGGTTGAATTACACCTAGTCCCTCTGGTCTGCTAGAGAGAAAACGAGTTCCCATCTGAAGAAAGGGTTGTCCCCAAGGCCAAAGCAAAGCTGAGGAACAGAAGATGAAAGAAGACAGACCTCCTGCTTAGAAGGAGAAGACTGAATGGCAAGACCAAGAGAGGCTTTCAAGAGAACTACATGCAGGTGGGACAACAAAAACCCAGCGAGCTCTGCCCGCTCTGCACTCTCCCAGGCTGGAAGGGCTCTCTGTATGGATTAGAGCTCTGCTACAGAGCCAGGCCATGAGCATAAAAAGGGCCTCAAGCATTAAGCCACAGGCCTCATTAGCTGTCTCCTTGACCCTTCCCTCTTTGGCTCTGCAGTCCCTGGAAAATGAGTGCATGCAAAGAGTCCTCTCCTCCCTACAGTGCTCATGTACTACAACACCAAACAAGGTAAAAGCACTGAGCTACTGGTAGGGAAGGCAAAAACACCTGCTCTTAAGGGTGACTATATCACCCTTGCATGATCTCAGATTCCAGCCCTACCAAGACTAAGATTCCTCTTGAAGTTCATAAAATAATCTAAAAGCCTCACTGTACATTCTGAGGACCTAAGACAAATGTCAGAGACAACAGTCACCCACCACTGAAACTAGGGGGCACAGGCTGGGGTGGGGAGTGATAATAGTGAAGACAACTCCCCCCCACCCCAGCTCCACCAAGAACAGTGTCTCCCAGGTGACACAGCTGTATCTCCAAGTCATCTAAAGGCAGGCACCTGCTAAGGAGAGCCCCATTTAGCTGTTCTGACAAAAAAAAAAAAAAAAAAGAAGGTGGAGGGGATTTGATGGCAAGAGGGCTAAGTGCTTGCTACCACAGTTCACCTAATTCCCTTCATCAGCAAATAAAACAAGTCTCTAAAAAGGTCACTAACTTCCGGTAGCATTCCTTTGTCGCTTTTGGGCAGAGGAAGAAGGCAAAATAAACATTTTTGAGAAGTTAGATTACAGACACTAAAAATAGCATAATGGAATTTTCCTCTAAAGCTGCTTTTTGCTAACAATGAGGTTATATTAAAAAAAAAAAAAAAAGCTCAAGATACTGCACGATGGTGACTCCAGGGCGGCAGGGCATGAGTTCTAAGGAGTTACCACTTCTTGGGTCTAAAACAACATTAGGCAAGAACTGTGGTGAGAGTGCTGCCATCTGTTTCAACGCGGTGAGCACAGGGCTCTGCTGTGGTGGTAGCTGTACCTGTCCATACGTCTGAAACATTCAAACCAATGGCTCAAACGATCCATCCAACTTACAAACACGCAAACCCTTTAATCTGGCAGTTTCACACCTAAGAATCTCTCCTGAAGTTATCCATAGGCAAAAAGACAAGTATACACAATAAGGGCTTTCATTATGGTACTTTGTACCCATCAGTAGGGAACTGAGCAAATAAATGGTAGCATATCCACATAGCGGAATGACAAACAAGAGGGGGAAATGTCTTTATGTGCTGAAATGAATTAATATTCAAGAAAGACTAAGTAAAACAAAGCAAGGTCAAAACAAAGTTATGTCATCATCTCTCAATAACATGGGTTTTTTTAAAGATTTATTTATTTATGCATACAAGAACTGGGGTACAAGCCAGAGGTATGAGGGGGTGAGAGGATTCACCAGAGACAGAGTGAGGAGCAGAACAGGCAGATCTACTGAAATACAGTGCTGAGGAGAGCAGTGGGCGAGGCAGGAGAGGTCTGCTGTGCCATGTGGGTCCCCTCCCTGGCCAGAGGCAGAGATCGAACTCGTGCTGCAGTGGCTGTGGTTTGCTTCATAGTGTGTTGCTTAACCCACTGTGCCACCAGGGAGTCCCTCAATAGCATGTTTCTTGACAAAAATTATAGAATTTAGGTTCCATAGAGGCAGGGATTTTCTGTTTTTGTTTTTGTTTTTCACTGTTTATCTCTAGTACCTGGTACACAGGCGGTGCTCAATACATATTTGTTGAATTAATTACTTGAATGAATAAATGCACCTATCTGTGGAAGCAGGTACAATAAACTGATAATATTGTCTTTAAGAAGGGGGAAAGGGGGCCTCCCTGGTGGCGCAGTGGGTTGGGCAACACACTGTGAAGCAAACCGCAGCCACTGCAGCATGAGTTCGATCCCTGCCGCCGGCCAGGAGGGGGACCCATATGTTGCGGCAGACCTCTCCTGCTGTGCCCGCTGCTCCCCTCAGCAGTGTACTTCTGTGATCTGCCTGTTCTGCTCCCCGCTCTCTGTGGTGAATCCTCTCACCCACCTCCACCTCTGGCCTGTACCCCAGTGCTTGTATGCATAAATAAATAAATCTTTAAAAAAAAAAAAGAAGGGGGAAAGGATGGCTAGGCCAAAAACATATTTCTTACCGTATAATCGTTTTGTATCTCTTGAATACTCAATTATGTGAACATATTACTCACTCAAAAAAATAAACAAAAGTGTAAAAGCTGAGAATTTGAGGTTCTGAATCATGATGAAGCGCTCTCACTGACCTCACAGCCTTTCCACTCAATCCCTGTGCCACATCTGCAGAGCACTAAGGATGGCGATGAAGCTCCACTTCTTCCCTCAAGCAGTTTTGGATCTAGTGGGGGTGACAAGTGCACCAAACCTCATACAGCACAGCTGATGCTGATTAAGGGGCAGGCGCAGAGAAGAGGAAGCACAGAGACCTAGGGAGCACTCCTAAAGGAGATGATGCTGGAAGCAGGACTTCAGCCAGAGACTCAGAGGTGGGTCAGGAGTTTAGATGGGGGTTCAGTTTGGAACAAGTTGAGTAAAAGAAACCTACAGATACAACTCAGGAGGGTGCTCTGGCCCAGCAGCTGAAGCCAGGAGTATAAGTACACGCTAGAAAACTAAATAGATGGCCAATTTTAGACAAAATGCTAGAAACTACCTTTATATAAAGGAAGATAGCCTGTAAAGGAAGGAAGAAAATCAGAAGTGGATGAGGTCACGAAAGTTTAAGGAAGGAGAAACTTTCACAGTCTATGAGTATATCATAGGGTCAAATACCACAGAAAGGTCAAGTAAGATCAGGGCTGGGAAATTACCATTGGATATGGCAATTAGGAGGTGATTAGTGAGTGACCTTAACAATAGTACCTGCAGGAGAAAGGACAATACAACAATCTTGGGGAAACAAAGAACATGACTGTGACAGGGGAATCCTCACTTAACACCTCTAGTATTCCACTTCCCCTCCTATGTATCTCAGTATTTAAGAAAATAAAAGCAGAAAATGTACATAATAGAGTGTTATTACTTTATTTGGTTTTAGGTTTAAAATGATAATAATCGAATTATTATTAAACTATTATTAGATTAAAGTTGGTTCCATTTACTCCATAAATCACCAAAAGTTTTTTGGATACAGAGCTGGCAATGTGGGGCATTCAAGATGTAACTTGTGATGCAGTCCTGACCTCGAGGAGTTTGCTATCTTGTAGAGGACAATAATGTAAGTAGCATATTAAAGCACGACAGAAATGACCACTAGTGTGCAGGAAACTAGGAATTGACTGCAAATGGGGTGATCAGAGAAGGTTCCCCTAGAGGGCTCTGAGGTGGGTAGTGAGCAAGAGGTCAGAAAGTGAGCAAAGGCCCTAAGGAAAAGTCTTGCCTGGCTTAGACAGCATGACGGAGGTGCTAGGAAGGCTGCTGAGAAGAGCTGTCAGCCTCAGCCTGAGATGACTGAGCTCTGACTCTCAGACTGCTGCTCTGAAGGGCCAGCTGCCGCAGGGCATTTGCACCTGAGCATGTCGCTGCAACTAGGCCGCATCATTAAAAAGGAATCCAGAGCTATCCTCCCCAAGTCAACGCATCTTTTTCACTCCCCACTTCAAGTGATGGCCCCAGCCTTCACACAACCGATTCAACTCCTATCATTTCTTCCAGTGCCTCTCACACTCGTTCTCTCCTTCAGTCTGTAGTCAGCCTCTCCTGTCTAACCCTCATCACTACTAAAACAACCCTGAAAAAATGGATTTCCCTCCTTCCAGTCCAATTCATGTTGCACATGCTGCTAGACCAATGCCCTAAAATTGGCCTTAATGAAATCATTCTTTCTTTTTTAAAGATTTATTTATTTATGCATACAAGAACTGGGGTACAGATGTAGGGGCGGGGTGAGAGGAGTCACCAGAGACAGAGTGGGGAGCAGAACAGGCGGATCGACTGAAACACACTGCTCAGGGGAGCAGCAGGCGAGGCAGGAGAGGTCTGCTGCACCATGTGGGTCACCTCCTTGGCTGGGACCAAACTCATGCTGTAGTGGAGGCAGATGCTTCATAGTGCAATGCTCAACTCCCTGCACCACCAGGGAGGCCCCGTTAATGAAATCATTCTAAAGCATAAAACCTCCAACACATGGGAGATGGAATCCAGAAAACACCCCCATAACCAAATCCAGATGTGCAAGTCCCTTATATAAAATAATGTAGTATTTGTATATAATATGCCCACATCCTCATCTCTAGACTACTTCTAATACTACGATGTAAATGACAATTAGTTGTCATACTGTATTGTTTAGGGAATAGGACGAGGAAAAGATGCACATGCTAGTACAGACCCATCCTCCAAGGCCTAGCTGCATGATGTACATTTTCAATCTACAGCAAATGAATGCAGGAAGCGCAGATCTGGAGGGCAACTATACAAGCATATTTATCTCATTGTTTATAACATCAGACAATGCAAAATTACCTCAAAGTCCAACAGCAGGGGCTTGGCTTAAGTGTGTATGCCATATAAGGGAATACTGACAGCCATATGAACTATAATAAAGGCATGCATTTTTTTTTGACACTGAAGAAACAAGTTCAAACAGCATTTTTTGCAAATTTTGCAACATATATGCATATATAAGTGCACACATACAAGAAAATGTCTAGGAGAAAATACTGCAAAATTTTAATAGTGGTTTCCATTAATGGTGGAATCTTAGGTGACTTTAATTTTATAGTTTCATTTTATGCTTTCCATACACTAAAAATAGCTATTTTGTGCAATAGTCAGGCCATAGTGGTGATAGCACTGACACTTAAGCGCTAGGCCACCAGGGAGGCCCGAGTAATATTGCCCTTTAATACTGTATGTTTCAGGTGTGCATTGTTGAGAAGTGCCTGTACCTTTTTGAGTTACTATCAATAAGTTCCAAAAGCCAGGTTTTGTGCTTAGCATCTCACATGCTATATTTGACCTAGTCCTCAAATCAGCACCTGAATTTCCCAGCCTGTGCAGACAGGTGGAGGGTGACACTGGTACCTGAGATGGGGGGGACAGGAAGAGAAGCAGGTATGGGCTGAGAAAGAAGGGGGAGGATGATAAGCTCATTTGTGATACCTTATGCTAGAATTTTAATAGACTTCTAAGTGGAAAAGGGCAGCAATTATTTGGAAACACAAGTTTGGACCTGAGGGAAAAGTTCATCTTTAGAGACTTTGATTTCAGAGTCATCACTGTACACACAAAGCTGATAGGTGAAATTGCCAGAGTGGGTAAACTAGTCTGGGGAGAGTACAGGGAGGGAGGGAAAAGACAGGTCCAAATAGTATCGAATGTGCTGACAAAGTCAAGCAGCATGAGAGCCGCTGCGAGGAGGCCTGGTTGGGATGGTGGGCGTTAACGTCGGGCTCCAGTGGGTCAGGATGACTAAGGGGATGTAAGAAAGGCTAGTAAGGGGGTTAGTGGTTTAAAAAGAAAACAAACAGAGGCCTCCCTGGTGGCGCAGTGGGTTAAGCAACACACTATGAAGCAAACCGCAGCCACTGCAGCACGAGTTCGATCCCTGCTGCCGGCCAGGCGGGGGACCCACATGGCATGGCAGACCTCTCCTGCTGTGCCCGCTGCTCCCCTCAGCAGTGTACTTCTGTTGATCTGCCTGTTCTGCTCCCCGCTCTCTGTGGTGAATCCTCTCCACCAGCCCCCACACCTCTGGCCTGTACCCCAGTGCTTGTATGCATAAATAAATAAATCTTTAAAAAAAAAAAAAAGAAAGAAAGAAAACAAACAGAGGCCTCCCTGGTGGCGCAGTGGGTTAAGCAACACACTATGAAGCAAACCACAGCCACTGCAGCACGAGTTCGATCCCTGTCCCAGGCAGGGAGGGGACCCACATGGCACAGCAGACCTCTCCCCAGCAGTGTGTTTCAGTCCATCTGTCTGTTCTGTTCTTTGGTGGATACGCATCCCCCCCACACACTTCCGACCTGTACCCCAGCTCTTGTATGCATAATCTTTTTTTAAAAAGTAAAAAGAGAAAGAAAACAAAATAAAAAGACGGAGAGTTGGCGACAAGCTTAAGAGAAGTTTCTCCTTAGGATGGAGAAAACCTGACCATATTCATGAAGAGCCCCTAGGTGGAGAGAAGACTAAGAATATAAACTCTGTGCCCGCATATTCATGAAGAGCCCCTAGGTGGAGAGAAGACTAAGAATATAAACTCTGTGCCGGCCCGGAGACCTGCCTGTGAAACAGGAGGGACTGAGGGGAGGGCTGGTGAAGACTACAGGTAGACTGAGAGGGAGAGCTGACAAGGGAACGCCAACAACTGCTGAGGTTTACAGGGTGGGTGGGCCGCCAGTCTGAGGGCAGGGGCAAATGTACAGAAGGGAATGGGAGTCCACCAGAGGAGAGCGCGAAGGTTTTAGAGCAGGACTGAAAGTCAAGCTGTGAACAGATGTCTCAAGTGTCTAAAAATCGGCTGGCACAACATCACACAGTAGAACTTGGTAGCTCTGCGGGAAAAGTGAATGTGGGTCCAACTTTGGGGAAGGGAAGGTGTGGCAGAAAGATTGGAGAATGCCAGCCCAAGAGCCGCCACAGGGGAAGAGCTGAGGAGGCCACGATGCCACGGGAGGGAGCCTGCAGACTGGGAAGGTGGCAGAGACCAGGCTTCACAGCATAAGGAACAGGAGAAGTGGGAGTCTTGTGACCAGACGCTGGAATTTTAAGGGGAAGGGAGGCAATTTCGGGTCACCGCAGTCTTCTTCTGTAAGAAACCGAGCTGTCTATGAGGCTGAAGCGATGCTGTAAACTAGCTCTTCAAATAGGGCTGGCACGGCAGGTTGTCAGGAAGGAATCTAAATAGAGAGCGGCAGGACTGAGTCCTCCTCCTAAGCTTCTTCCTTCCTGAACTTCAAGATTTGCTCTGCACCTCCGGGCACAGCATCAGTAACTATTTTTTTTGTTTTAGACTGGGAGGATATGGGAGTTGTCATGTGTGTGGAAATACTGAAAATAAAAGTTCGAGAAACTGCCTAATTGCTAGTTTGGAAATCCCCTCGGGGTCCTGGAGCCAGCTAATATAGGGTAAGAGTCACTGCCCTTCTCAGAGCCTTCAGTCCTTCCCCCAGTACTGAAGTGTAACAGTAAGGACAACTCAAGTCTAATAATCATATTCAACAGGGAGGCAGAAGTTTGAGGCTACAACGAAGGTGACACCTAGGACAGGGGCTGGAAAGTAAGTTCACTTCCTTTCAATGCAGTCAGTGAATCTAGTTCTTGTCTCACAAGGTAGGAAAATCTAAAGAGCTACTTACTGTCCCCCAGAGATCTGAGCTCCCATACAGCCTATTATACATGCTGTCCCAAAAAGAAAGACTCGAATCCTCTCAGAGGGGCCACAAAACATAAGCCAGAACATCGCCACGAAAAGGGGCATACAGAGCTGATTCACTAAAGAGCCCCAAGTTCCTTTAAAATATTTTATCACCAAAAAAGGCAAAAGACACAATGATCACGAGATAATTTCTTATATTAAAGTACATAACAGGGCCTCTCTGGTGGTGCAGGGGGTTGAGCACCGCACTGTGGGGCTTCCACAGTCACTGCAGTGAAAGTTCGATCCCCCGCCGGGGAGGGAATCCACATGGTGCAGCAGATCTCTCCTGTCTCGCCCACTGCTCCCCTAAGCAGTGTATTTCAGTCAATCTGCCTGTTCTGCTCCCCACTCTGTCTCTGGTGAATCCTCTCACCCACTGCATCTCTGGACTGTACCCCAGTTCTTGTAAGCATAAATAAATAAAATCTTTTAGAAAGTACATTACCAGAAGTAATGAGAACTCAAGAATTGGCTGGCTATCTGGACAGGCATCTGGAATTTGGCCCCCACATCAATTGGTCAGCCACTTCATTTGGACTGAGATGAATCCTACTTGACATAAAAGTAATGTTGCTTTAATGCAGCTCTGGTTCACCTTCACTTGGGTCACTGCCTTCTTCTGTTCACAAACACTTAATTGTCCCTGAAAAGTAGGTCAACGCCTTGTGGAACAAGCTGGAGGGAGCACCAAGACCCAGCCTATCACTTCAACAGGCTTGCAGAGGCTCATGGCGTATCTAGGAGACGAAGGCCAGTCAACAGCACGTCTGCCAACAGCACCCAGGTGCTCCAGGCGCTACCTGGCCACTCACTGCCATTCCTGCACAGTGATCTGGCAGGCTGGGAGAGCAGAAGATGCCCAGGTTACAGGGCCGAGGCTCACATGGGTCCAGGAAATACTTGTCCCAATCTGGTGGCTCATGAGGTGTTCCAAATCATTACTGAATGGAGGGAGCAAGAGGTGAGCAATCAGAAGGCTAAGCTCTCCTTCATTGTCCATATGGTCCCTTCTGTAGAATACCAAGCATTGCTCAGCCATAAATGGATCTGCCTGGATGTCTCTCCACTCTTCTGCTAAAAATAAACACTGCTCCTTACCCAAGAACCACAGCATGCCCAGTGAAGAAGGAGTTAAAGTTGTGAACAGGATAATCTTATTCCTGGGCCCAAATAGTCAGTCCATCCAGAATCCTGAGGTGGGAGAGACTCCCCCACCCCCAACATCCTCCAACCTCTAACTGGCTAGTTCACTAAATATAGGATACTCTTCAGAGTCAAAAAGAAGGGGCCCAGGGGGATGCAGCAACAGAGGGCTGGCAGTTTGGGAAACAGCTACCATAGGGTCAGCTGTCCAGCTGGCTCTGGAATCTGAAAACTTCCAAACCTAACAACTGCTTCTCTCAGCAAGAATCAGAAGTATGTGAATCAGCTGCGGAGGACAGACCGCAGAGCCTAGTGTCAGAGCCAGCCGCAAACCGCTTCTTTAGCCATTGTTCCCCACAAGGAGCAAACCTCCAGGAACGTCACCTTCAGACCAGCTACTAGCTCTGAGCAAGAGAAATGGGAAAGGGAGCCAGTTTTCTCTCTGGCAAATGGTGTGCAGATATCTCTCTCCCCTCACCTTTCTTCCCTCTCCCTCTCCCCTGCCTGCCTCCCTCCAATTCTCAGGTAGTAAAACAAAACTATTGACAATCTAACCTTTCTAAATGCTGAGTACATAACTTTCAATGATCTTCTAGTCCCTTCTAGTCTCTTTCCTCTTAACCCCCCACTCTCCTGCCAACACACTGTACACTTTACCTCTAATGCACTATTATATTTTAAACACACAAATGATTTACTTAGGTGGCATAAGCATAAATACAACACTGATTTAGCACTGAGGGAAAGGTTCACACCTCCTCAGATATACATCCCCTCTAGCGTACTTTGAAGTCAGAACCACATGAACTAATACCCGATTTCAGACCATTTATTATTATCATTTCCTAAATTTTCAGTCTCATCTTTGTAACCAGATTACAGAACCTACAAAGAACCATGTCTACCACCATTCTTGCAGCAAACACTGCACGCTTGCGATGACCCAAGCACCATTTAATTGCTGTAAGAACTACAGGTATTATTTCACTCAACTGCCACAACCACCCTGCAATGTAGGTGCTATCAGCATAGCCCCTGACAGAGGAGGACTGAAGTACAAAAGGTTCAAGAACTTGTCCCAGTTTGTGATAAATGGCAGTGCTGAGATTCAAGCCCTGAAAGCTAACTCCAAGGTCCTTGCCCTTAACCCCTGTAACTCCTCACTGTGGTCCCGAAACCGGCAGCAACAGCATCCCCTGGGAACGTGTTAGAAATTCATATTCTCAAGCCCCACCCCACACTTATGGAATTAGAAATTGGGGGTGGGGCCCAGCAATCTGTATTTTAACAAGCCCTCATACAAGCTAAAGAATGAAAAATGCTGCTCTAATGGCACATTCACCAGCTATGCTGCTTCTGCTTTTCTTTATTTGAACCACACCCAAGACAGAAGGGAGTCCACAAGGAACTTAATAGTGTGGAAGTATCCTGAACAACTGACCGTGGCATGTGGGGAAGCACACACGCGGATTCTAGAGCTGCCTGCCTTGCCTTTCAGCATGAAGCCCAGCTCTGCCGCTGGCCGCCTGTGTGGCTGTGGGCGAGTCGCCGGGCCTTCCTGTTCCTCAGTTCCATCAAGTGCAAAGTGGAGATAAAAACAGCGCCTAACTCATTTAGTTGTTCTGAGTTAATATTATAAAAAGCATTTACTAAGTTGCCTTGTACTTATGAAGTCCCATACAAGCTTTTATTAATCTTGGCCTTTGATCTAATTCACAACTAAATTCAATAAGTATTTAAGTATCTCTGTGCCAGGCACTGTGCTCAGCACATGCATCCAGCAACATGTCCCCAACTCATCACCAGCCATTCAGCAAATGATTATTGATGCATTATTACGTAGCATATCTGTGCTGTAGTATATGAGGGTCACACACACAAAAAAAACCTGACCCTTCCTTTAAGGAAAGCACAAAGTAGTGGGTCAGATAGGACATTTATACGTCATACAGTAGCAAGTGATAAGAATATAAGATAGGGCCTCCCTGGTGGCACTATGAAGCTATCTACAGCCACTGCAGCATGAATTCAGTCCCCAGCCAGGGAGGGGACCCACATGGCACAGCAGACTTCTCTTGCCTGGCCCGCTGCTCCCCTCAGCAGTGTATTTCAGTAAATGTGCCTGTTTCAATAGATCAGAGTCTGTCTCTGGTGTATCCTCTCCCCACCGCCGCCCCGCTCCCACACCTCTGGCCTGCACCCCAGCTCTTGCATGCATAAATAAATCTTTCAAGAATATAAGATAACAGATATCATTGTTTAGTGGAAAAAACATGGGGTTTGAGGTCATTAAGATTTATAATCAGGTCCACCTCTGTGTAACCTCAGACAAGTCACTTTGTTACAGGACAACCTTAATATAAAAAGGGTTTGCTTGACTGGGTTTTTACTTACGGCTTGAAAGGCACTTATAATGCCCTAACTGCAGGCACACACAACAAAGGTTAATAAAGGGTTTTATTTACAAGAGAAGGGGAAATAGCATAGTGAATAACACAAGGGGAAGAGAGGGATACAGATCCGTAAATGTTTTACCAGTTTCTTGGAGCTGGAACCCAATGGTGCGCTGAGAGCCGGCTCCCAAGGAAAAGAAAGACCCCCAAGGCCCACATGTCTTCTTTTATACTTAGCTTGGCTGCTTAATTTCACCCTTAGGTTCCAGTGATCTGCTCTTGGGATTTGTAGTTCTTGAATTTTGTAGGGGGTTGAAGTTCATAACCTATTTGTGTAATTTATTTAGGAGGGTTTTCCCCCCCCTAACAACTTTACCTCTGTGGGCCTCAGTTTCCTCAGCTGTAATGCAGAAGTAACAAACTATCTATGAAGCTCAAAAGAGTTGACAGGGAATTTTTTTTGCAAAAGACTTTGTGAAAGTCAGTTGTCAGTTATAATTACTGTGACTTTTAAGTGGATTTCTTTCAATAAAATTATGTCAATTCAGAAAGATGATGACATATCTGATGGGATCAGGAAAGGCTCCACACACAAACAAGACATTTGAGACAGATGCGAAGGAGAGATAAGACGTAGAGAGCAAACTTTAGGTATAAGAAACAGCAAGAGCAAAGGCACAGGAGCAGGAATACACAGGCGTGTTCAGGGAAAACACGAGCTCATTTTAGTTGGAATATAAAGAATGGGAGGTAACATTAAAACATAGGTAAAGAGCAAACAGGGGGTGGAGGGGAATCTGTTCATCTTTCCCCTATAAGCATCCCTGGTAATTCAAACAGGAATAAAAGGTGAAACCAGAGTTAAAGTCCGTTGTAGGATTTATCTGTGAGTTCGAAGTATCAGAGCAGAGTATGCTCTCTGACCAGTTTTCATGGGTTGGTTAAAAGTCAGCTAGACAGGACGGGCTGTGGAATACCTATAATTATGTAGTTTGTGCAGGGGCAAATTTGAAAATCATACTGTTATTCCTCATCAAAGCTTCTCTTGGGGAACTAACCCTAAAAGAGAAGTAGCTCAGCAAGGTTATTTTGACCCTTAGGACCTTTCCACATTATTATTCAAATAACACCAGAGACAAGATGAAGGGGAAAGGGCTCAACCCTCTCAGCTGTTTTTTCTCAAGTGTTTGTTGGTGCCTTTATCAAACACATTATGAATGTGCATGCATTTTTGTTTTGCTTTTTGTTCATTTTGTTTTCAACTCATTATTTTTGTACAAGAAAGAGTTTAACACCATGCTTCAGTGACAGGTAGCACCTAATCTAGAGTGGCATGAATTTTCTGATATAGAAAGTGAGGCTTCCAAAAAGACTGTTCCAGACAAATCTCAAACTTCATGCGGTGAGGGCCTCCCCTGGTGGCGCAGTGGGCTAAGCAACGCACTACGAAGCAAATCGCAGCCACTGCAGCACAAGTTCGATCCCTGCTGCCTGCCAGGGGGGGGACCCACATGGTGTGGCAGACCTCTCCTGCTGTGCCCGCTGCTCCCCTCAGCAGTGTACTTCTGTGATCTGCCTGTTCTGCTCCCCGCTCTCTGTGGTGAATCCTCTCACCCACCTCCACCTCTGGCCTGTACCCCAGTGCTTGTATGCATAAATAAATAAATCTTAAAAAAAAAAAATTAAAAAAAAAAACTTCATGCGGTGAGATAGCTGAAAGAAATAATGTACTTTTAATTAAGTAAGTCTTGCTTGCCAAAGAATATCTGAAAGTTAGGAAATAAATTTAGCAAACTTTGAAGTCCGTTTTTTTAGTCAGCAAAGACTAAACATAAAGCGTGGCTCATGCCAAAAGTTTTATATATAAAATTAGAACTGTCAGTTTCGTGTAAAATTGCATAGGGAAAAAAAATGTTAACTTTTCAAGGAACAAGTTCAAAATTCTCATGCCTGTCTTTATTCCACTGTCTTACAAGTGCCCCCTACTGTCGTTCATACTTAATCTATGTTTCTCTAAAACTGCAGATTCATTTTTGGATCCTCTCCTGTAGTGGCCTCCTCAAAGTGCAAACTAACTCCTTAGTCACAGAGAGGGAGATGGGAGTCTGGAGGTAGGTGTAGAGGCAGGAGGGCTGCCTTTCCTTTTCCACCTCCATCCCCTAAAGACAACACACGCATAGGAGGCAGAAGCCTGGGCTTTGGGACTTTCCAGGTCTCACTCAGGCCTGGCAATAGGCAGACAGCAGAATCAACAGTGCTTTCTCTTCAGATGGTAGGGGAAACTGACAGAGCAGGTCTAAACTGCTCAGACCTTGATGCTTTGATCCCCTTGAAGAACTCAACCATCAGCCCAAACACTCTCACCCACTTCGCCAATGTATACTTTAACGGTGGACTGGGACAGGGGAAGCTAGAGGAAAACATGTAGCTTCTATACTGTTCAATTATCGATAACTGACGTGCGTGTGAACACACCTAAGTGTGTATGCAGCCTGCACACCCTACCTTGGCAAGGCAGGCTGGCACACAGCTGGCCAGTCATTGTGCTCATGACCCCAGAGCTATACAGCAGTTTCCCCTCAACTTCTGATCTCTGTAAAACATACTAAGACTCCAGATACGTCACTAGATCAAGAGTCAGTCCCATTCATGGTAAGAGCAGAAGTGAGAGGGAGGTAGGCAAGGTTGATATGCCTCAGGACTGCAAAGCAGGTTATCCTCAGGGAAATCAGGCCAGGAAACAGGGGTTTCTCCTATAGTTCTGCCAGGCCTGGACCCTCTGTATGGGATTCAGGGGCTCCATCATTTGTCAGACTCCCATTAAAATATATCCTGCTGTGGTTTGCTTCATTGTGAGTTGCTTAACCCACTGCACCACCAGGGAGGCCCCCAAAATATATCCTGCAACCAAAACCCAGCAGATGAAGTCAACATACAAACAATGACTCTCTTCCTTCACTTCATTCCCTCCCTCCCCGCTTTGGGAGTTCGGATAATAGAGTATACACCCAACAATATTACTTTATTTAAAATCACCATATTGTTAGTAACTCAAATGTCTATCAGTGAATGAGTGGATAAACAAAAATGTGGTAACATACAAAGGAATATTAGCCTTTACAAGGAATAAATTTGACACATGATACCAACTGGATGAATCTTCAAGACATTCATGCTAAGTGAAATAAGCCAGTCACAAAGGGACAAATAATGTTACGATTCCACTTAAGTACTTAGAGTAATCACACTCAGAGACACAGAAAAGAGAAACGAGGTTACCAGGAGCTCTGGGGGAGAGATGGGGACTGACTGTTTAATGGGTGTGGAATTTAAGTTTGGGCAGAAAACTTCTTGAGCTGGCCAGCTGCACAACAGGCTGAAATGTACTTAATGCCACTGAACCCTACAGTTTAAAAAAATGGTTAAAGTTAAAAGTTTTGTGTTTCACATATTTTACCATAATAAAAAAATCATTGTTATTATCACTGCTGTAACAAAGAAGTTACAATTACATACCTACTGTGTGTCAAATAATGTACTTTACATACAACCGTTCATTTAACATTTACAAAAACCCTGCAAGGAAGCTATTATCCTCAATACCCTGCAAAAGAAGAATTAGAAAAGGCACACAATTCACAGAGGTGAAGTCCAAAATCACAGAGCTCAAACCAAGATTCCCATGCCCATTCCACTGTAAGGTGCTTTCTACCTAGAGGGGAAAGTTATACTATAAAATAGGCACAAACCAGAAAAACCCCAGAGCACAGTGACAGGGTACAGGGTCAACAACAGAGAGGTAAAAGAATATACTCTTTAGGAGTTAAGCACATACAAATTCCACTTAGAAAACTGTTCTTTCTGGGCCTCCCTGGTGGCACAGCAGGTTGAACCCTGCACTGTGAAGAATCCACAGCACAGCAGTGTGAGTTTGATCCCTGGCCAGGGAGGGGACCCACATGGCACAGGAGACCTCTCCTGCCTTGCCCGCTGCTCCCCTAAGCAGTGTGTTTCAGTCCATCTGCCTGTTCTGCTCCCCACTCTGTCTCTGGTGAATCCTCTCACCTCCTGCGATTCTGGCCTGTACCACAGCTCTTATAATATGCATTAATAAATTAAAAAAACTCTTTAAAAAAAAAGAAAGCTGTTCTTTCTCTGATGATGTCTAAGCACACCAGGTACTTAGCCATGTAAAACCCTGACAAAGTGTGAAAAGCTGTCTGTGTTACCCACAAACCCCTAAATGACAGTTTTCATAACCTGTTCTATTTTGGGCTTGTTACCCAATGGCTATACAGCACTTTCTCCTCAACCCCTGATCTGTGTAAAACAAACTCAGACTTCAGATATGTCACTAGAGCAAGAGTCAGTCCCATTCACAGCAAGGACTTTTCCAAGGTCAAGGGAAAAAAAAAAATCTAAGAGTTGGCATAGTGTTGCAAAATCAACAGATCCCCAAACACTAAGGAGAACTCCACTAAAAGCCAAGTAGATCATGAGTACTCCCTCGCCATTTCTCTCTTTTCCAGTTCTCTGCTCTCACTCCAGATGGATCAGGAACAGAGTGGACTGGATAAAACGAGCTGCTGTGCGAGTCCATAGGTGGCGCTGCTGCTTGTTAACCACCCCTCCCAGAGAGGAAGCCAAGGGGTAGCAGGAAATCTGGAGAGCCAGATTCCAGTTCCAGCCTGTGTCACTCAGGACTCGGGGGGCATCCTGCCAGCTTCTATCCAAGGGTGGTGTCACTTCCACTAGGGACTAACACTTGCTCCCCAGTAGAGTTAGGTAGCAAAAGGGCTGACCAGAGGATGTGGACAGTGGCATCCACAGGATATAGGCCCCTGTGAGGGACCAAGCTTTCTGACCTGAGTGGGGGAAAGGACTTCGCCACCACAATTCAGATAAAAAAGAGCCAAAACAATCCCTTCAGGTCCTGTGTCTCTCCCGGGTGGACAAGGGAGCTTGGCTTCATGTATCTGCTTTGAATCCCCATACAAAGGCCATCCTGCTAAAACAAGAGTGGCATCTTCCCATTCCCACATCCCAGCTGATTTATAGTCAGTAAGTGTCTCCTGGTACTCAAATATGTTATCAGACAGGAAATGAAAAAATATCCACTTCTTCCAGAAGGAAGAGGGAGGAAGCACATCCCTACAGAGGCAGGAAATCAGCTGATCAGGATCCAAGGCATAATCAGGGAAATGACTGTGCCCTCCTCAATTCAGGGGCAGGGCAAGGCCTCCCAGGCTTAAGTCATCACCTAGGTAAGAATTTCCAAGCCTGAAGCATCTTGTTAGAGGTATTTACAACTTTAGATACTTAGTAGTTGTAAGGGGGAAATAAGGCACTTCATACCCATATACCAGCCAAAAGCACATCTCCACACATTTCCTATTTTTAGCTGATGAATAGGAAGAGCCAAAATGTAATGTTTGCACACTACTCATGAGAAACCACAAGAGACATGCGCCACGCTGTAGGTGACCCCAATATTTAAAGTCTACATCCAACCAATCTGAGGTTGTGGCTGGGTGTGGGATACAAACCAGAGAAGACACTGAGGCTTTATCTGCCAGCCACAATCATCACAGCAACAGCTTTCTGTTACCACAGCACCTGGCTATCAGGGGCTCAAGCCTTCCTTCCTCAGCCCCTTTTCTAGATCCTTCTATCTGAGGGGGATAAACAGGTGTCTTTAGTCCCTGCTATGAAGGTCACAGTGGCTAGAAGCCTTGCCAAGGTCACTGGCTAGTCAGATGGTTAGTCACACAACTTCAAAATGTTTTCCACATGAAGACAGCCCATAAAACAAACATTTCTCAAGAAGTCTTTAGGCAACAAAAATTCTTTGTGTCCTTTCCACACAATTTCCTTATCCATCTCTCCACTTTCAATATTGCCCAATCAATATGCTAGGTATGCACACATTATAGGCACAATTACTGCAAGTTGGGCCCTGTACTAGACACAGGGGGCACAAAGATGAATGAGCCGCCATCCCAGCTTCAAAGTGCTCAGAGCCTTTAGGTGGACAGAAAGCCAAACAACTGATTCAGAGGGTTCAGTGACATCAACAGGTAAGAGTATAGGCTTAGAATTCTTTAGTTCCCAGTCACAACATCTAGGTTTGCCAGTGAAAGGAACCTTTCTCTGGGGCCTTCCTGGTTGTGCTGAGGGTTGAGCACCACACTGTGAAGCATCCACGGCACAGCAGCGCAAGTTCAATCCCTGGTCAGGAAGGGGGCCCACATGGCGCAGCAGACCTCGCCTGCCTCACCTGCTGCTCCTCTCAGTAGCGTGTTGCAGTCACTCTGCCTGTTCTGCTCCCCACTCTGTCTCAGGTGAATCCTCTCACCTCCCGCAACTCTGGCCTGTACCCCAGCTCTTGTGTGCATAAATAAATAGATCTTTTTTTAAAAAATGGAGACTTTCTCGTTAGTCTCTGAAAATTATCTGTACTTTCCTCATTCCCCAACTGAACACCTCCAGATGATGCTGCCCAAAATGCCTAGACCGTAAATTGGTAGGACAAGTAATAACAAGAACACTGCCACAATGCAAGAGAACTCTCGAGTCAGCTCTCAGAGGAAGCTCTACAGAACCGCACCCAGGAAACCACCTGAACAAAGAGATGAGTGTACTATTCCCCACTGTCCATCCCTTCCCAAGCCAGAGAATGGGACATGTAGGAGGCCTTATCTGAAGGGGAAGAGAGGAGACACCAAAGCCCACATTATTCCCATAAACTCCACCAAGACAGGCTCAGTAATGTCACAATACTTGACGACTGACGAAAAGTCATTTAGTATTGTTATTCTCTCCAAGTGAGTGAGCAGCTAAAACATCTCACAAAAATTAAGGAGGTATCTAGCCTACAACAGCATATCTTAAATGGGTACTTCTAAAATCAAAAACCAAATCATTATAAATGCATCAGGGTCTTGTTATACTCCACGGTAAGCACCATTAAATCTGATCTTCTAATAATGAGACTGCCACTACTGGGGGGAAGAAAAAAAATCAAGCCCAAAGTGATCTTTTCCCCTTCAGGGGCAGTTACCAACTCCCAATACAAGACTTTTTAAAGTACACATTACTCAGAGTAAAAGAATGGCGAAAGGAATGAGGCCTATAAAAAAAAAAAAAAAAGATAGGAGTCTAGGAGACCCCAAGATTCCTAATTGAAGCCATCAAAACATTCAATGCTCTGAGCCACAGAAGACTTAAAACTGCCACACTCCTTTTCCTTTTATCTTCTTCCTTACTATTTGGGGAGGACAGAAGAGCAATATTATAACCAATTACAATGTAGACTCTTGATTATATTCAAGACCTGGCAGCTAAATGTAAGGTTTTCACTGCATACCTAGACCTCAGAGATGGACAAGATGACCAGTCTACTGTGGTAGGAGGGCGTCGTGAAGGAAGAAAGCAAGATGGAGCAAAAGGAAGCAGTAGGGGTAGAAATAAGAGGTCTGGTATCACTCTAGCAGCAATCCTCACTGGCAAATGCAAAGAGGTCCTCGGACCCCTAAGGTTCAGAACTGGTACAAGAAACAAGAGAAAGGATTATCTATCCTTTCCCAACTCTGGCTATTCTGCATCTCTCTGGATCTCCTAATTCTAAATTAAGCCCTTTTTCCAGACTCACCTAATGAGAAAGCAAATAGCTGGGTGGTACAGTTTTATTGCAAAGAAAATAGAGGGCAATTAATAACTGGTTTGCGCCAGAGAAGCTGGTTTGTCTAATCGGTCAACTGGTTCTAAGAAGTTTCTCTCTGCATTACACCATCATTTTATTTATGTTTTTAATAAAGCCATAGCCCCATGTCTAACGATATAGCATCCTCCCATCCATCCCCTGTCAGCCCTCCTCCTACACATACTAGCTCTTTTCCCCACTGTGGGCCTGAATCCCATTCATTAGAGGAGGAAACATAACCTGTTGCACAAGCATTTCATCTGCCAACACTCCTCAGCAGCACACACCCCATCGTGACAGGCAGCCAAGATGATGTCACCAGTCCATTGTTCCCTGGGACTTCCGGCTCTGGGCACCTGACGTTTAAGAGTAAGGCACCAAAAGTGTGTGAAGTACCAAAAAAAATTCAAACGTATCAACATCTGATGAATCCCTGCTAAATGTAGAGCATTGTGCTAGACAAAATGAGACACAGAAAGTTCTATTACAATCTATGTACTCCAGGAACACAAACTAATTGGGCAAATATGTGGGAGGTTAAATAACTAATAATAAAATGTACATGATGATATACAGCATTGCATGGTCAGCTGGCAAACAAGAGGTAGCAGTTAACACGATGAGTTCAGGAAAAGAATGAGTTGCCACAGGTTAGTGTGGCTTGCAACGGATTAATGAGAAAGATAAGTGGGATTTTACTGACAAGAAAGGAAAAGACCCTACAAGAAGGGGCTAACTCTAACAAAGGCACAAATCCTAAGTACTAAACCAAGGCCCAAAATATGCTATATGTTTGGCAAGGAAAATAAATTAAAGGCTCAGGAGATAACAATAGAAATAACCAAATGAAGGAGTAAAGAAAGGAGAGGGGCATGTTAGCTCCACCCCACACTTGCTGAGGGGAGCAGCAGGCAAGACAGGAGAGGTCTGCTGCACCATGTGGGTCACCTCCCTGGCAGGGGATAGAATTCGTGCTGCAGTGGTTGAGGATGCTTCGTAGTGCCGGGCTTCATAGTGCCGTGCTTCATCCCTTAAGCCACCAGGGAGGCCCCCATATATAACTGTATTTGAAAATAGTGTCTTTATAAGTAATCAAGTTAAGATGAGGTCGTGAGGGTGGATTCTAACCCAATATAAGTCTGGTGTTCTTATAAAAAAGGGAAGTTTGGACACAAGGACAGACACAAATGATGTGAAAGCACAGAGATGACCAACTACGAGTTAAGGAACATCTGCAACCAGAGCTAAGACAGGCCTGGAACAGAGTCCCACTCTCAGTCCTCAGATGGAACCAACCCTGCTGACACCTTGACCTCGAATTTCTAGGCCCCAGAAGTGTAAGACAATACAATTCTGTCATCTAAGCCGTCCAGTGTGTGGTACTTTGTGATGACAGCGCCAAGAAACTAAAACATTAGCTGCTTTTTATTGGCATTTACCCTATTATATAACTATGTATTTTTAAAAGGGACTTTAATTTAAAATTCAAAGATGGGTTATTTTAAAATGCCAGGCAGGGCCTGGCTATTTGTACACTTATTTCTCTACTAATCCTCACTTACCAACAATAATGCCAATAAAACCATAATGGAAAAAAAGACATCAGGACCAAGATTGATTCTTACACCGTGTGCCTCACTTATACTCCGTGCCAATTCATTATCTTATTGTAACTTCACAACATCCCTGCAAGGTATGAACTATTCTTCCCATTACTAATGCGGAAATCAATGTTTAGAAAGGTTAAGTATATTACCCAACATCACAAAGTCAGGAAGTAGCTGAGCCAAAACTCAAACCCCTTGTTCTTAACTACATCAACCTGCTCTAACAAGTACTTTTGAACCAATCCCCTAGATATGATTTTCTTCCAAACTTTTTAATTCAATTATGCATTAATGAATCCATGAGGAGGCCTTACAATCCTGTCTAAATAGCCTACTTTTACAGTATGGAAACTAGCCCATGACAAAGAAGTGACTTGACCACCATCACAAATAATTAGAGGCAGAATCGGTATCCAGCTCAAGTCTGATTCCCATTTCACTGAATAAGAATTTGGACAACAGCACAACAAAAAAATTCTCGGATGCAAGAGTCAGACTGCCTCCATGCATCTCAAGTTAAATCCCAATTTAAACAGCTTTGCCATGTACTAGCTGTGTGATCTAGAGCAAGTAGCCAAGCCTCTCCTGTTTCCTCACTTGAAAGTGGAGATACCTCTACATAGTTGTTCTAAATTAACACACACATAAATATGTAAAATAGTGCTTGGTATGATTAATAATGTCGATTAATAAGTGCTATATTTCTTAACTGCCACTGCTGTAACTATTATTAAACAATGCTAAGCAAAACATCAAAGTCTAGACACACTGACTACAATGTGTTTTTAAAACTGCAAACACACTGAGAGAAAGAAAACAAAAAAGGTTCTTTATTCTTGTAAATCTAATTATTAGCAAAAGCATTTACTGAGTATTGACTGTGTCAGGCTTGGTGTTTCGTATGTTACAGACATTACTAAATTTCATTAAAAGCTAGGACATCACAAATTGCAAAATATACTAATATTTCATTTACTCTCTCCTACTCTGCATATGAAAAACTGAGGCACAGGAGGTTGAGTGAGTTATCCAAAGTTGTACAGCTGGCAAACAGCCAAACCAGATTTTAGTCACAGGTCTGTCAGACTCCCAAACCCTGCACTGAACCACTTCATCACCAGGTCAGTGCTTCATGGACTTTATTGTGCATAAAATCACCCTGAAAATCTTGCTAAAGAGAAAACTGACTGATTCAGCAAGTGTGGGGTGGAGCTAACATGCTGCATTTCTAACTAGCTCCCAGTGGTGCAGAGGCTGCTGGTCCAAACTAATCTGCTTCCCATTACAACTACTCTTCCTCCTGGGTCTTCACCCCATCTCAGCAATCAGCTAATGAAAAGGACCTTAACTCCCAAAAGACAGAAGAACCTCCTAATTAAGTCCTTGTTTTTCAGTGACTCTCACTATTCCTTACTCTCCCCTCCAGGGCCCCCTCAGCTCAGTCCCCACCCCCAACTCACACCCAAAGTAAGCTACACAAAGTACCTGAGAGGAAGCTAAACAGCGAGCGCAGAATGAATGGCTGTGGTATCTAGAGGGGCCCTCTCTAATGAAAAAAATGTCGATCTTATGCTTGGCTGGTTTGGAGTGAAAGGCGCCACCTCAAAGTCCACATCACCACTGTGACAATCAATGAGCAGAGGCCGCTGGAGTAAACTGGAAGCTAAGGATCACTTACTCCCATCATTTCACCGAAGATAATGTGTGTGACCTCTCTCCACACCCACTCTCACTTGGCTCAGGTCTCTGAGCAACACAGGTAATTATGGTCTACCTACTTAGTACGAAACAGCTAGTTTCAATTGGGTTCAGGCCTTTCCTGCCCTATCTGTCCTACATTTCAGGCACTGTCTTTGTGCTCTTGATGCTCAGAGCGCCACCAACAAACACACTCTGAAGTGGGTGCACTGCAGGCACCCACTTTCTATAGCTGTCCCGGATGCCTGGGTTAAAAAGGAAATCTGAAACGGAATTCTCTGCGATGCAGCTGAGCACAAGACTGCTTTGACTTAGGAGACCTATAAACTATTCCCACAACCCCACTGCTCCATGGGGTTCTCAGTAAACAATTCCTGCAACTCTGCTTGAGCAATTTCCAATCAGACAATTTTCAAGGATAGTCTGACTTGAAAATCTTAAAGCAACTCAGCAAAATAAAAATATTACACTGTACTTTAAGCTAAGAAGGTCCACTGCCAATCAGACCTGGGTGCAAAGCCCAATTCAGTCACTTGGCTGTGTGGCTGTAGTACCAGGAAGGGGCACAGAGCAAGTTCTCGATGATTCCGGCAGATGGGGTAAAGGAAGGAGTCCTGGAACCCTCAGTGGCTTTTTCGGATTTTATTGCATCATTATTACAGAGGTGACCAGGTACATGGCAGGGAGGGGTGCCAGGGGGGCCAGGCCAGGCCTCCGGCACATCTCACTTTCTCGGCTGCTTTGCTGCTGCTTCTTCTCTTGTGCTCTGCTGCTCTCGTTCTGCTGGCGTTCTCGGGACGCTGCCCTTATATACCCATGTCTAAGCCCAGGTGCACCCACTTGCGCATGCCCACTTAGGCATGCGTGCAGCACCGCAGGTGTCCATCATTATACCAATGGCAGGAGGGTGGAAAAGCCTGATAACTTTTCTCTGACCCTACAGTGACCCTTGGAGAAGTCCCTTAGGCCTAAGTTTCCTTACTTGTAAAATGTACCAATGTCGTTGGACTGTCATAGGCATTTAGTAAGAGTTCAACATGTATTAGTCTTAGTTTCCTCCCACTTCCTCCCTCTATTCCAGCTCATAGGGACATAAGTCCATAATGCACCATCAGTAACAAATCACATAAAGGAACCGTAATATAGGGTGGTTTCAATAGAAAAAAAAAATACACTCACCTGGTGAAATCTGCTTTTAGCACTAGCTATATGGCCTTGAGTAAGTGCACCTTGCCATGCCTGGTTTCCTAATGAGGAACAAGAGTCAGCTGAACTCATCATTTCCCAGGCAGTCAGCTAGCAACTATCTACCAAGCATCTACTGCATACCAGACACTCTTTATAGTGCTAGGGGACAAGAGCTAATAAAAAAAATAAAAGGTATCTACTCTCAGTTTGTACTCCTGTAGGGAAGAAGTCTGACTGACAATAGACAGTAAGTAAAATATGTTAGGGTTAGGACGGTTGTAGGGTAAAGGTTGATCAGGTATTTCCACCCTCCCACCACTGATAATGGACACCTGCGGTGCTGCGAGCATTCCAGGGTGGGCATGCGCAAGTGGGCGCACCTGTGTTGGACACGGGCATAAATGGGCGGTGTCATGAGGACGCCAGAACTGCGAGCACTAACAGACAGAACTGCAAGGACCGGCCGACCAACAGGACGAAGGAGCAGCAGCAGCAGCAGAGAGAGAAGAAGCAGCCGAGAGGGTGAGATGCACTGGGGGCTGGGAGGCCTGCCAGCCTCCCGGCCCCCCGGCACCCCTGCCTGCCATGTACCTGGCTACCTCTACTAAATAAAGTATGAAAAGCCACCGAGGGCTCCAAGACTCTCCCTCCTTGACCCGTCTGCCCAGAACCATCCCGAACCTGCCTCCTGTGCCGCCACCCCATCCTGCCACTACAACGGTTAACAGGGAGTTTCCAGGGGTAAGGTGAAGAATCACAAAATTGCAAAAATTAGTATGAATTTCAGAAGTTGGCAGCTTAAAGAATTCTAGAGTTCCCAAGAGACGGGCATTAGACATTATGAGGGGACTTATTTTCTTCACATTACAATTCTGTATCTTGGAAAGCAGATTATACATTTAATATACACAAGGAACTTAGCACAGAAGTACCTCATACTGAATCCTAGATGAAAGCCAACCACATACGCATTTTGGAAAGTCAGAGATCTAAAAGGATCATGGGAAAAACACCTGGTTGCTTCCCGTCTTTAGCAAATGAACTAAACCATCCATCAGAGTGCCCTTTCTCATCCTAAAATTCAAGAGCAAAATTGGCAAACGAGATGAACACGGTACTTTTAATACTCTTAGACTCACTAGAATTTTTCTCACTATCATCTAATGCCATCCCCTCTTATTTTTTTTTTAATTAGGTAGTTTTTTTTTTAAAGATTTATTTATTTATGCATACAAGAACTGGGGTACAGGCCAGAGGTGTGGGGTGGGGGAGAGGATTCACCACAGACAGAGCAGGGA
>JAGFMF010012145.1:14917764-14941807 GCA_019455555.1 Galemys pyrenaicus | reverse complement strand
GGGTCCCCTCCCTGGCCGGCAGCAGGGATCGAACTCGTGCTGCAGTGGCTGCAGTTTGCTTCACAGTGCGTTGCTTAACCCACTGTGCCACCAGGGAGGCCCCCCTCTTATTTCTTACTTAGACTAATTTCATGCAATAAACAACATTCATAATAAGGCTGTGTGCACAGTCTTCATTCTTCAAACACTTCTCCAGCACGTATGTGTCAGGTGCTGCACTGACGCTCACAAAGAGCCTTAAATGTGGAGGAGACAGTCATATAAACAACCAAATCATAATCCTCTGTGATACATATCAGAGGATATACAACCCACCAAGGTAACAGGGAGGAAAAGAGGAAAGGCTTCCCAACAGTAGCAATCTGAATTGAGTTTCACAGGGTAAACTGGAACTTGCTGGCAGGTCAACAGGTGAAAGGAATTCTAGACAAAGGGAACATGGGTACACACAGACATTCCAGGCCCGCATGCTAAGGAAGCTAAACCTATCTACAGCCTAACAAAGTGAAAAATGCAAGGGAAATGAGGTCACAGAGCAGCAGGAATCAGACCATCCCAGCCTTGCTGTTGCATGTGTGGTTTTATTGTCTAGTCAACGGGAACTGCGAGCACACATCTTCACGAGTCAGCAACTGAGGTGGAAGCAAAAAAAAAGAGGCGGAGAAAGAAAAAATGAAAGGGTTTGCCTCCTTTCTCGGACAACACATACAGGTAAAAGAAGCAGAAAATTCAGAACATGTCCTGCCTTTATTAGCCGCTTCACGCTGCCCCACATCTCTCTTCTCTTACTAACATACCACCAGACATGAGCTGCCCTTTCTGAAGGTTTTTCTTTTTTTCTTTTTCCTGATAGAAGAGTGAAAGAAAGACCAATGATGCGCAAGAGTGAAGTCAAACAAGTTAACAGCAAGCACGGCACATCAAGAGAGAGACTAAGGTCCTGAACCTGTACGCTAGCAATGGGACTGGAGAAGATGATGGACGGAGAGGCAGCAGACGGAGTCAACAGGACCTGCTGAAAGTACCTGCCTGGGCAGGATGAGGGAGGAGACGTGCGTGAAGGTTTCTGGCCTCGGCAACTGGACGGATGGGGAAGGCAAAAAGAGATGGGGACACAGGCGGGAAAGCAGGTCTGGGGGCCGGGAGGGGGTAAGTGATGCCCATCTTGAACACGCAGTTTGAGATTTCTGTGGGACAGTTACATGGAAAAACCTATTGTGAAGGGTGCTTGCATAATCACCGCCACCCTCCGCAGAGCACTTCAACTCGAAGTACATCACACACGTCTCGTGCTCAGCACATCACAACCTCCGCCTTCTGGAAGATCACAACTGGATAGGGAGGTTCAGACAGATACACACAAATGTTCAGCAATTAAAAAATACAAGGTGGTTTTGGTTTATGAGGAATTACTAGGAAAAAAAGCTGGTTAAGTTCCAAGACCATCATGGAATCAACACCTAGCTTTCCCATCGCTGAAACTTCTATTTAAGTTTCCAAATCATCACAAGGCTATTCGTTGACACTACACCTCTTCATAAGTCAGAAAATGAGATGGAATCGAGGAGGGGAAGGAGAAGAAAAAGAACACAGGGGTTTCAGCTGTGCTTAGACAACATACTGTAGGCAAAGAGAAAGGAAGGCAGCCAACGGAGCAACAAATATTTTCTGCCTTTATTGGCCTCCTAACACTGCCCCCACGCCTCTCTTCTTCCTAACACACACCTGTGCTGCAGCGACTCCGGCACTGCCTCTTATCCCTTCTCAGGGGCAGATTCATGCCAGGGCCTGGGCCATTCTTTCCCCTGCCACACCCCTACCCAGGACCTGCCCACAGGATGATCAGAGAGGAGGCTTGAAGAATGGGCTCTGATGATCCCTCAAGTTTTCTCTCCCACAGAGAGGGTGGAAAGAAATCCCAGCTGCTGACAGTTCCCTGTTCTTCCTATGAAGACACTATTCCACAAATAAACAATAACAATAATAAAAATTATGAACCAGCCCACTGAGAGATGCAAGGATCTCAAAACACCCCTACTAAACTACTCTGGCTCTTTTTCCATTTGGGAAACTAACCTATTGAGCATGGGACAGAACTATAGTCTCAACCTCTAGCGATGCCACAGACGAGACCAGACCAGACCAGTTTCTTTTCACCCCAACCCTGACTCCAAGGTTACGCTTGTGGTGTTCATGAGCGCAAGAATATTTGCAGTAGGTCTGGGGTGAATTTCCTCATGTCTCAAAGACACCTGTAGCAGAGGACCCAATTCTCCCAGATGAAGACTGGAGTCACAGATGGCTGGATCCTCCCCATGGAAGGAGAACATGGCAATAATGCCCTGCATGACTAGAAAGGATGTTAGCAAGAAATAGCCTGGGACTAAAGGGTTCTGGATGGCAGCTAGCTCCCTTGCCATCATAGCTGGAACAGAAGAGGATCTTGGCTCTGTCAGTCCCTTTCGTGCTGAACTAGGGTTCCTTTTAGGATATCTTCTATGAAAATGACAGCAAAACAAGAAGAAACCATCCATTATTTGTTAAACTGCTTATACATTCTTTACTGTCATTAGTCAGCGTAAATGTCTATTATATAATGCAATAATCCCAGGGGGCGGAGAGAGGGCTTAGGAACGCTCTGCTGTGCTATACGCTATGCTCTGTCCAGAGGCCTCTTTGACAGGATGCTAGAGAGAGTCCATATATGGCAAGTGGCAGCCCATGGAGCAGACCACCCCCTGCCTGCTGACACCAGAGCCCAGGGACAAACGAGGACATACTCCGGCAAGACCTAAAGAGAAACTGTGCTGGATAAGCCAAGCCAGAGACTGAAACGAGATCAAAGATTCTCCAAATTAGTAGGGCCACACCTTCCACTCCCCGGAGTGACTCATGTCAAGTTTATCCCATAGAGAGTCCAAATTTACAAAACAAGGAGCAGAAAACAAGCTCCACTGTTGGGAATGTGTCAGTTAACAACCAAAGGATGCAGAATGTGCCAAAGGGGTAAGATCTCAGTTGATCCTGAACCATACACAGTATGTGAGGAAATACCTTCTACACTATGGTGAAAAAAAAACAAGCAGGTAGAGGACAAGGAGAAGGTAACTGATACTCTTGAGATATAAAGGTCAGATAAACTGTGAAGGACACTATCAGGATCTGAAAGGTAGTGATTATATTAAACCTGCTAAGGTAAGGCAGGGAGAGTTCTGAGTCATGGGAACAAATCTGTCACGTTCACTGCCCTCCTGCCAGAGTAAACAAGGTGGAGGTTGCATCTTCCACAATAGCCACTCTGTCTAGTCCTGCAAAGAAGCCAGGTCCTCACAAGCATGGTTCAAACAGACCAGGCAGGGTTCACTAATGCCACAGTCTTCATGGAAAGCAAAGCCTACAAATGTTTCTAGGCTCCACTGCTCTGGGAAGAGTAAGTGAAACTAGCCTGTGCGATTTATGTCAAAACCAAGCCTGGAATTTGTTCTCAAACCAACGAATCCCTCACTCTCCATATCAGAGAGTGAGATGAGGATTAAACACCTTGGGTGAGAAACACGGCTCTTTCAATCAAGAGTCAAGGTGCCCCTAACCACAAAACTCAGATTGAAACAACAGATATAAGAATCAGTGTTTGCTCTGCTCTTTACTAAAGGATGTGAAGTTATATCTATGGTTCCTGCCCTGGTGGAGCTTACAGTTTTGAGAGAGGACAAGACACAAGTCAAGAGAGATACAACTGATCATCAGGCAGATGCTGCGTTTTTAAACAAAATGCAAGGACTTCTTACTCGTCCATCAAAACCTATGCTGGACAGCTCTGATCCTACATCGATCCACCTGCCTGCCGTGGTATATACCCAAGTTGTTGACAGTTTCTGAGAATACAGAAAAAGAAAAATCTATCTCTTCTCTCTTCTCCCTCTTCCAGCAGATAACTTTACCTACTTCATAGAGTAAGAACCATGAGGGAAATTCCTTCAAGTTCCTATACCACAAACCAACCCACTTAACCAACTGCATTCCTTTCTTCCTCCCTCTTATCTTTCTCATCAGACACATTCCTCTTTTGATTCAGAATCCCAGGTTCTCATCGATTAGATTATTCTCTCCCTTCTTTGATTTTGATGGTATCTCTCTTCCACTGGCTCTTTCCAAAGAGCACTTAAACATGCTTCAGCCTCTCCTATGTTACAATAAATAAACAAAACTCTCCACCCTCCATCTACTTCTCTATAATGCCTCCTCCTCTCTCTTCCTTCAAAGTCCAGGTTTCAAAGATCAGTGACTCCACCTCTGCCCTTCTCACTCACTCCCCAACACATTACTTTCTGGACTGCACTTCCCCTAACTCCACTGAAAATGCTCCAATAAAGGTGGCCTTCATATTAAAGGCCTAAAGGTCCTCATCTAGACAGGTCATCATCTTGCTTGACCTCAATATAATCTGATACTGTGTGACACAACCCCCTTCTTGAACTCCTAGTCTCCTTTTCCACATCTCTGTCCATTCCCTTTAGAAATCCAAAGGGGGGGTTCTCCCTGGTGGTGCAGTAGGTTAAGCAACGCACTATGAAGCAGACCGCAGCAATGCAGCACTGCAGAGTTCGATCCCTGCTGCCGGCCAGGGAGGTGACCCACATGGCTCAGCAGACCACTCCTGCCCCGCCTGCCACTCCCCTTAGCGGTGTATTTCAGTCCATCTGCCTGTTCTGCTCTCCACTCTGTCTCTGGTGATCATCTCACCTACCCCCCACCTTTGGCCTGTACCCCAGTGCTTGTATACATAAGTAAATCTTTAAAAAAAAAAAGAAAGAAAGAAAGAAGTGGGCCTCCCTGGTGGCGCAGTGGGTTAAGCAACACACTATGAAGCAAACCGCTGCCACTGCAGCACGAGTTTGATCCCTGCTGCCGGCCAGGGAGGGGACCCACATGGTGCAGCAGACCTCGCCTACCTCGCCCGTTGCTCCCCTCAGCAGTGTACTTCTGTTGATCTGCCTGTTCTGCTCCCCACTCTCTGTGGTGAATCCTCTCACCCCCCCACCACACCTCTGGCCTATACCCCAGTGCTTATATGCATAAATACATAAATCTTTAAAAAAAAATGAATCCAAAGGGACTTCCTTAGAGGATCTTCTTCCTCTGCTCCCAAACTAGCTTCTCCTTGGAGTTCTCCAGAGTTTTTGTCTCAAACCCTTCTCTGTACACAGGTTCCCTAAGCAATCTACTTGTCCACTCCTGTGACTTTGATCTGACAAGCTGATGACCGCCTCGTCTATAGCTCTACATTTTATATGACCAACTGCCTGCTGAGCACCTCTGCCCAGCTCCCCACAGGCACCCCCACCAAAACTGGACTCAGTATCTTCCCCTACATCAGCAGTGTGACCACCTCACCGCAAATGACCTCTCCTCTTGTGCTCCCTCTTTTAGTCAATGATGCCACCCACCTGCACAGAAATCCAAGCCACCAACCTACAAATCATCTTCCCTCTCACCCATCACATTCAATTAGTCATCAAAACACAGGGGCTTTACCCCTTAATGTCTCTTGATTTGTACATTTTGCTATACCTCAACTACTTCCACAACCATAGTTGAAACACCAAATTCTTCTAACAGCCTAAGTAGTCTGTCTTAACCTTTCACACTGCTACCAGAGGGTAAATATTTCTAAAATGTAAAATTAATCATGGTCTTTCTTGCCTGAAGTCATTCAATGGTTCCCAAGTTTGCCACATAAAGTCCAAACATACATTTATATGTATACACATGTATAGTATTGTATGTCCAATAATGATTTACAAAGCCAGTCAGTATTTTAACCCTACCCACTTCTCCTGCCTCATGCCAGTTCAACTTCCCTCGTATCTTACATACCAGCCTTACTAATTAATTCCTCATATTTCCTCTCCTCAAGCTCTCATCCCCTCACTTCTGTTCATGTTGCCCAGAATCCCCTGCACCTGAATGTCTTGTCCACTAACTGACAGCTCAGTCGCTTCTTTTTGGATGCCTTTCCCTCCGTGGCTGTAGTGGGTACCCTGCTTCACCGCCATAATGCCACATCTATCTATAATATAGCACTTCATATAATGGATGGCACTAGTCAGTTTACCAGTATGTCCACCCCCTCCTTAAAATCTGAGATCACAGAGATTCAAGGGCACAATATTTGTGGGGTATTTTTTAAGATTTATTTTTATTTTTTTATGCATATAAAAATTGGGGTGTATATCAGAGGTGGGGATAGGAGAGTGAGAGGATTCACCAGAGACAGAATAGGGTAGAAAACAGGTAGATCTACTGAAATACACTGCTGAGGGGAGCCGCAGGTGAAACAGGAAAGGTCTGCTGCGCCATGTGATTTTGCTCCCTGGCTGGGGATCTAATTCGTGCTGCAGTGGTTGGAGACAGCTTCAGCTTTGTAGCGCTGAGACTTAACCCCTTGTGCCACCAGTGAGGCCCCAAGGACAAAAATCTGTTTCCTCAGCACTTGGCCCACTGCCTGGTTCAAAGTAGATATTGAATAGATGTTAATTAAATGAATGAATGGATCTTTCAAACAAGTCCCCTGATGCCCTAAGAGATTAGCAGTTCAAGACAGACCTCAAGATTTTAGAGGATATTTAAGAGGATTTTTATGCAATTTTTCCCAGGTCTCAAGAATCTGACTAGAAGACTGTCCAGTGAATGGGTGGACTAGGTATTCTGAAGCACTCAGCGTTGCTAATTTAAGTGAGAAGTAAAGGAGAAGACACACAAGAGTACATCACAGATTCAAATGCACAGCCTTATCTAACTAGTTCAGAAGAGTCAAATCTTGAAGATTTTGATATGAGAATTTGTTCTGGAAACACCTGGCATGAGGGGTAATCCTTCCCCCACACCCAAGGCAAAATCTCCTAGATGAGAGTTAGTAATGTCAGTATCTAAACTTAAATCCCTTTGCCTGCCCCAAATGTATTTCTGATACACCCCTCTCTTCTTTAACAATTATCATTTAATCTGACCTTATGAATCAATTACAACACTGGCCTCCCAGAGTGCAGTCTCCACTTTCATTCCGCATTTACGCAGCAGCCACCGTATTGCAGCAGCCACCGTATTGATAGCGTCCCTTCTATAAAGCCCTGTTTCTTTATACTGACCTTCAGGACATTCTCACCCTACCCGTAATCTTAGTGTCATTCTCACAATGACTCCAGATAGCCCACCCATCTGCTCACTACCATTCTCCCCAGCATAGTATCTGCTTATAAGGACCAAAAGAATGCACTGTATATACAGTGGAATTTATTTGTTTTTAACAAAAAACAAAAAAACACTTCCTTCCCCCACCCCACCCCAAAACAAAAACAAAAACCCATTCAATCCAACATGTTCTGCTGGTTGAAAACATCTGAACTCCAAGACATCTCAAGCAAGCTCATACTTTTCATCGACACAAAGAATCTATGTTTCGCTTTCTGAACAAAAACCATGGTAGACATTTCCTATCATGGGGAGGGATCTAGCCGGGGGAAATCCAAAGTCCTTGCTGAAAAGATGCTAACTGAACAATTAGTTAACTTGTCCTAGGTGATGACCTAAATCGCCCCTGATAACCGGCACATGGTCATGCAGAAGAAAGCAGTTTTGAAGAAAGGTCTTTGCCCAGTGAAAGCACACTTACACTGTAACGTAAGTCATGGCATGGCAGCAAGAGGAGGGTGTCAGCCCAGACTGACCCAAGAGGGCCACCCTGGGAGCACCCTTCTCTCCAAGCACAGCTTGTCTCTCTGTTGGTCTGCCTCTCCCGTCCCCACCACACACACATAACCAGGGAAAGGATATCATCTAAAGCTCTACACACCTTTCCATATTATTTACAATTTTCTGCATTAAACACATAATATTTTCCCATTAATATGAAGGGGAAATTCATTTAAAATATAACTTGAGGGTCCTCCCTGGTGGTGCAGGGGTTAAAGTCTCAACGCTATCAAGCTATCAACAGCTACTGTGCCAGGGAGGGGATTGGCACATCAGACCTCTTCTGTCTCGCCCACTGCTTGCCCCAGGAGTCTATCTCAGTAGATCCACCTGTTCTGCTCCCCACTGTTTCTGGTGAATCCTCTACCTCCCGCCCGTACCCCCGCACCTCTGGCCTATACCCCAATTCTTGTATGCATAAATAAAATCGTAAAATATAATTTGAATGTGCCGATATGATTGTCCCTTTTTTTTTTTTTAAAGATTTATTTATTTATACATACTAGAGCTGGGGCACAGGCCAGAGTCGTGGGAGGTGAGAAGATTCACCAGACAGAGTGGGGAGCAGAACAGGCAGATCAACAGAAGTACACTGCCGAGGGCAGCAGCGGGGCGAGGCAGGAGAGGTCTGCTACGCCATGTGGGTCCCCTCCCTGGCAGGAGGCAGGGATCGAACTTGTGCTGGAGTGGTTGCGGTTTGCTTCATAGTGCGTTGCTTAACCCACTGCGCCACCAGGGAGGCCCTGATTGTCCCTTTTCCTGAGAGAAATTCACTGTCAATCAACCACATACAAAAATGTACAAAAAGTCCCTATGTTCTAAGAGCATAAAACATCCTTAGGGAAACAATTTCTCGGAGACAGGAGGCAATACAAGAATAAAAACAGTATATAATTACAAGACTAATTGTGAGGTAGTCATTGTAAGAGACAGAAAGGGAGAGGACCATGGCCTCCATAGAGGCTACAGGTCTCATGCTCGGATCTGAGAGAGAAAAAGAAAGTGAGAGAGAAAAGATAATCTGTGAATAATCAAAGAGAAAGGGAAAGTGCATTCCAGAGGTGAGCATCAAAGTACAAAGGCAGGTATGAGGACCCAGAGTAAGAATGACCTGACCAGTTGAGGCAGAGAACTGTGCTGGGCAATGATAAATGACATATTAAATACACAGAGTAAGTCAAATCACGGAAGGTCCCTGATAGCTGGAAACAAAGAATAAAAGACTTAGTATCATTTACTCTAGAAATTCTAGAAGGAAAAAATTATATTTTATTGAAAGTAACAAGAAAGGTTGGGAAAATGTTCTTAAATATAATATGCCACAGACCCTCCCTGGTGGCGCAGTGAGTTAAGCAACGCACTGTGAAGCAAACCACAGCCAATGCAGCACGAGTTCAATCCCTGCCGCCGGCAGGCCGGGAAGGGAACACACACGGCATAGCAGACCTTTCCTGCCTCGCCCACTGCTCCCCTCAGCAGTGCGTTTCAGTCAGTCTGCCTGTTCTGTTCCCCACTCTGTCTCTGGTGGGTCCTCTCACCTCTCATACCTCTGGCCTGTACCCCAGTTCTTGTATGCATGCATGAATAAATAAATCTTTAAAATATATATATATATATATAATATGCCACAACATGGGCCCCAAAAGGGCTCCTCGGGGCCAGGAAATGAGTAAATGTCCCTGGCAGACGACAACAGAGGCTTAAACACCCATCAAAACCAAGAAGAGCAAAAGCAGACGCATTAGCACACCATACAGCCTAGTCACAACACAGCTCCACATCTAATCACTAGAAGTGAAAAAGCCAACCTTATTTGGAAACAGGAGGAAAGCCTGGGTGTTTTCAAAATCATTGAGAAAACAATACAAGCTCATTTTGCAACCCACAATTGTTTACTTATGACTTTTGATCTTTAGATGTTTCTGCTACCACAGGTGCAACCTGGAGTATTCTTTCTAGTGTGAACTCTAAAACCTGAAATTAGGGCCTCCCTGGTGGTACAGTGGATTAAGCAACTCACTATGAAGCAAACCGCAGCCACTGCAGCACGAGTTCAATCCCTGAGGCTGATCCCTGCCTCCCTGCCGCCAGCCAGGGAGGGGACCCACATGGCACAGCAGACCTCTCCTGCTGCTACCCTCAGCAGTGTGTTTCAGTAAGTCTGCCTGTTCTGCTCCCCACTCTGGTGAATTCTCTCACCTCCTGTGACTCATGCCTGTACCCCAGCTCTTGTATGCATAAATAAATAAATCTTTAAAAAAAAAAACTGAAATGGCACCGGAGAGTACCAGGACAATAAGGCCTCAGCTGATGCATTTCCCTAGCTCATATCATGTCACTTGCCAAGCAAGCCCAAGATGAAAGCAGGAACTCCCGTAAGCACTGTTAGCATATGTACACATTTTATGATTTCAACAGTATGAACATGGCCAAAGCTTGTGATTTCCCAGCAGACGGACTTGACTCACTTTCTGAATTACCAGTGTCCATGTCTAGAAGTAGCAATTACGCTATTCTGTCTAGCAGCTAGCGACTCCAATTTAAGGGTTGTGTCCTAAAATGGAACTTAAAAACTCAGTCAACATTTAACTAAGAGGTGGCTTCAGAACATCACTTAGTAAACAATACCAAACCCTTAGCCCATATTTTCTAGCCAGTGTGTTAACACAACTTTATCACTTTGCACTACATTGCTTTTGTATAAAAGTTTTCAAGTGATTTACATACCAAGAAACCGCTTCCCACTATAAAAAGAAAAGAAATTCTCCACAGTTCAGAGATCTAGAAATGCAGGTGCGTGACTATAGTTTAGAGATTAAAAGTGAATCACAATAACATTACTAATAATAATACTAAGAATTAAAGTATCTCACCATGATCTCATTTAACCCAAGTGACTGCTCTGATTTTAAAACTTCCTTCTGTGATACAATGTAGAACCTTCATCTAGATGTCAGGATCTGGTTCTTGGACAATAATTTAAGCCTAAATTTACCGATATGTAAAACACCTTCTTTACAGGATATTACCAATATCAAATAAGATAATGTGAAACAACTTTAGTAAAATACAAAGTATAATATACATGAAAGTTTTTCTAAATGTTCATGGCCTAATCATGCGAATAGTTCATTTATAATCTCATGAATCCCAAGGATTACCGTTTTCATTTTAACAGATGAGAAAGCCAAAGATTATTAGAGATTAAAGCAATTTCTCCAAAGTCATACAGGAGAAGGGGCAAAACTAGGTCTGGAGGCTGAGATTCTGTCAAGCTGCCTTGCTAGTTTTGTATGTTAAATATACAGATCCTTTACTTCTAATTTTCCGTGCTGTAAGTTTTGTAAATTCTTAACACATATGATAAACAAAAATCAGGCCTAACTAGCTTCAGATAACATGGTACCTAATGAGAACTTTAAAGTTTTTTGGCTGTTGTTTTTTTTTTAAACATTTATTTATGCATACAAGAACTGGGGGAAAGGCCAGAGGTGGGGGAGGGAGGGACGGTAAGGCGTCACCAGAGACATAATGGGGAACAAAACAGCCAGATTGACTGATGTGCACTGCTGAGGGGAACAGCGGGTGAGGCAGGAGAGGTCTGCTGTGCCATGTGGGTCCCCTCCCTGGCCATGGATCGAACTCAGTGCTTCAGTGCCTGCAGATGCTTCATAGTGTGGCACTTAACCCCTTGTGCCACCAGGGAGGTGTCCTTTGAAGTTTTAAGTACCAGAGAATCCATATTCCCAATGTGAAAATGTAAATGTTCTCTGTTACTCCCAGTCCAGCCAGACATGTAAAGATTTTTTAGTCTTTAAGGTTTGGTGACAACAGAAAATCTAATTCTGCCTGAACCAACTTACATATTACCCTTTTTGCTTAACCAATCACCACGAACCCAGATTGTGTTTGTTTTTAAACCTCTCTAAAATCTAAAATGATGCCCATATGTGGCCTGCTTCTTCAGCAGAGTTGGTCTTCTACCCTGGGAAAATAATCCCTTCCTCATTTCCTTTGGGGTTCACTGGACCTCAGTCTACAGAAAGGAAAACTATGACTGATTGGCCCACATCATCATCTAGATGAATGATTTCTCAAAACAATGCACATCTCTTTTCTTTGTTTCCACCATGTTTACCAAGCAACCATCTGATTACGAGTTTCATAAGCAATAAGGTATAAGGAAAAGGTATCCCAGACAGTAATGTGTGACAGTCACTGATCAGGCATGTCCTCTGTTATGAGTAAAACTGGCATACTAATTGTTGCTTTTTACAAAACTTTCAATGATTAACGCTCCCACTGACCGTGAAGAAGAGTCATAAAACAATCTGGCTTAGGTCTTTTAGAGTGCCATCTGCTCCCACCAAAACTCTAGCCCTTCAGTTATAACGAGCTACTCTGGCTCCTCAAGACCCTCCATTCACTTTCATACCTTCATGTCTTTGCTCATGCAATTTATTCCCTCTGCCAGGCCTCCCTGGTGGCACAGTGGGTTGAGCGCCACACTGTGAAGCATCCGCTGCACAGCAGCATTCGATCCCTGGTCAGGGAGGGGACCCACACGGCACAGCAGACCTCTCCTGCCTTGCCCGCTGCTCCCCTCAGCAGTGGATTTCAGTTGATCTGCCTGTTTTGCTCCCCGCTCTGCCTCTGGTGAATCCTCTCACCTCCCGCGACTCTGGCTTGTACCCCAGCTCATGTATGCATAAAAACAAAAAATAAAATAAAAATCTTTATTAAAAAAATTTATTCCCTCTGCCTTCTCTCCTTCCCACCCTCTTCCATCTGGCTAAATCTCATTCATCACAGAAAGCCCCTTAAATGTCACTCAGTGTCAAATCCCTCAGTGAACCCCAAGTGAAGGTATTAATGCTTCCATTGTACTTGACATGTATCTGTGTCCCAGTACTTACCACAGTATCATCATCTCTTGTTTGTATATATCTTTCCCTTGCTGTGAATAACCAAGGACAGGAACCAGATCTCATTCATAATTCTGGCATCTCCAGTGCTGAGCACTGAGTTACCTCCAATAGATACGTAATAATTGTTGACTGATTGAAAGCATGAAGAACATACCCTTGCTCAGCTGACGGCTGCCCTCTCTGAAATGTTAAGATCCAGAGTTATTATCTAACACTGCCTGTTATTTGGCCAGTCTGGCTCTGAAAAAGCCTTTGGGGTATCTAGGAAATGAGGGAGAGTGTTATGTCCATGCTGAATCATCTAATTCTGCCAAACCAAGTTCACTAACAGCACACTGGAAAATGGTTGCCAGGCACAGTTCTGGAAAATTCATGTTTGACAACCACCCTAATACAGCTGCAATACACAATGCTGCTCTGCTCCCTCTATACTGCAAAGGCATCCCTTCCCTACTCATCTTGCTCTTTCTGGTGGCAGTCTATAAAGCTAAAAACTTTAGTACGCGTAAAAATCCATTTAATTTGTGGAACATGATGCTACAAATTAACATCAGCAGAAAAAGAAATCCAAGTATTTTGGTGGCTCACCAGTGAAAGTGTAGAACCGCAAGACTCTCCAAAACTAATTTCTGACTTTATCTTCACAAACTACCTCACATGGTCATACTACAGAGTCCAGCTCACTCCTCTGCTAGGGCCAAGAGTTCCGGGCGAACAAAGTAAGAGGATTTCTAAGTCAAAAATGCAGGAATTCCATACAGCAAAGTAACAAAGGCCTGGATGCTAAGCCACCCTGACTTCCTGTGGAGAATGGTGCAGTGGGGGAAGAGAAATTCTCCTGCACGGACCATACAGCAGACGGCACAAGAGCCTCATACAGTTCAAATTAATTTATTTTGGCTGGCCATTCTTGATTCATTCCTCCCCCAAGAATGAGATCTGTGTCTGGGAAGGATCAAATTCCTATACACCTGATCGAAGTCCTTCAGAGGAAAGCCAAACTGAGTGAGACAGCTAAAGGACTGGATACAAAAGGCCTGTCCTGAAACCAGCTCTACTCCAGCCTACTTTGCCTCTGCACCTCCCCCTCACCCCACCTCTTTCCTAGCTTCATTTGCTAAGAATCCAACTTCCTTTCAGCTGGAAGCCACCAGCACCATGATCAAGAGAGGTACCAAGATTTCTTTACCTATTTTTGTTTTAATTCTACTGATTTTTAAAGCTGTCATAGCCTGAGATAGATCCTGAGTATCCTTCTGAAAAGCTCAAAAGCCTGCAAAGGAAACTTAATAGCATCATTGAGTAGCAGCATTTTTTTCACTGTGCTTTAAAATGAACTACATGTCTTAAAAGACCACAGGGGGCCGACAGAAAACTTGCTGCAGACAGGAAACCTGGACAGCTTACAGAAGCTGATGCAGAAGAGAACAAGAACTCCTAGGCAGGTCTGCTTTAGCATTTCACCTCTCTCTTTCCCTCTCCTGCTGCATTCTCAAGCACAACTCTAATGCCACAAGGAAAAAAAAAAAATAAAAGAAGCGTTTTACAGCTTCTTCATTAGTTTCCCTTCACTGGGTAGGTGCTGTAAACAAGTAAGCTGGACTCAGTCATAAGGGCTGAAGTTTCCTCTCTTTCAGATGAAAAGAAACTAAAGGCCGGGTCACAAGGGCCCCAGCTGAATAAAACAGGAGAAAGTGCTGCCTATGTAGTTTCTGGGAAAAGCTCCACGTCTGTGGACAGCACAACCGCCCCACAAAGCAAAAATCTCAGAGCTGGATGCTGAAGATCAAAGCGGGGCCTCCCGGGCCACGCATCCCGGGCTCGCACTGGCCAGGCACCTACAGCAGCCTGGGAAATGCAAACCACAGCCCTCCACCCACCACCCACCACCACCACCTCCCCACCCTCCCCCCACCCCACCCCCCCCGCCTGTCAAAACTTTCTCCGCAGACACCCAAGGTCTAGCAGAGCATTAACATACAGAACCGTTTAGGCAGGGAGCCTCCAGGGGCTGAAATCCGAGCTCCAAGACAAATCTCTATTTTTGAGGGAAAAAGAGCTATAGACCCCAGCCTCAGCCAGACTCAACGTCCAAGGGGGGTGCGGGTGGGAGGCCTCCTCCCCACCAAAAGTGCACACTCACTGACACCGCGATGCCTCTCCCGCGGCCCTCTCGACCCCCCAGAAACCAAGGTGGTTCGCCCCCTCGGCTGCCACGCGACTGAAGGGAGAGTGAGGGAGACAAAAGGGGGCCAGAGACCCACCGCCAGCGCGCAGAGTCCGAGGCTCTCGCCCGGAGCTGGGACGTTTCCCCCTGCCCGGCTCCTCCTCCTCCCAGCAACTCCCCACAGCATTAGGTCTCCGGGCTGGCTCCCCGGCTGCTCCTTCCAGCTGGGACCAGATAATAGGACAAATAATGTAACGAGTGATGGGAAGGCGCCGTCTCCCGCAGAAGAGGGGTCCCGCGGCTCCGCTCAACTCCACACACTCGCTGCCCCCCGAGAAAGCCGCCCGGGGGGCAGCCCCCGCGGGGTAGGCGCTACCCCGCCCGACGCCCCACCTGCAGCGGCCGGGAGGCCGACTCCGCAGGCCACGCCGCCCGGGACCCCGGCTCCAGCTCGCCCCCGCCCCCGGCCCGGCCCGGCCCCGGCTCCCGGGCGCCGGCCGTACCTTTGTAGCGCTCCAGCACATCCTCGTACGCCTGCACGAACTCCTTCTCCTGGCTGCGGTTGGCCGGCTGCTGACCCGGCACGTAGCCGGCCATGGCCGCCCGCGCCGCGCTCTCCCCGGCCTCGGCGGGCGCGCTGAGGCGGCGGCGGCGGCGGCGGCCCTTTGTGCGGCTCCCAGGAGGCGGCGGCGGCGCCCTGGCTCTCCGCTCTCCGCCCGCCTCGCCGGCCCGGCGGTCGCGCTCCGCTCCTCTACCCGCTCGCACCGGCTTTGCGCTCCGCGGGTCCGGGCTCGCGTTTCCGCCTCCCCACCCCTCGGCTCCGCTCCTCCCTCCGCCCGCCCCGGTGGCGGCGGCAGCCGCGGCGGCTCCTCCTGTCAGGAGCGCCAGGCCCGGCCCGCTCCCGCCCCTATCCCTGCCGCCTCCGCGGCTCGGCGTTGTCCTCGGCCCCCGGCTGCGGCCGGCTGGGCCCGGGCTGCCCACACGGGTCCTTCGGTGGCCGCCGACCACCGCCGGGCCGGGACTGGGGGGCCCGAGCCGAGGGGCGGAAGGCCGGCCCGCGCGGGGGTGGAGGGGTCACGCCGTCAGGCGGAGTAGCAGGCCCCTCGCTCGCGAGGATGAAAGGCCCGGCCTGCCGCCGCGGCGGGGAGACCCCGCGGCCCACCGCCCGGGGTGGGCGGGCAGCCCCATTCAGCCCTGACCCACCCCCGGAGCTGCGACAAAGGAGGGACCCCCTGGCTGGCGAGAAACCGAGCTGGGCCTGTGCAGCAGCTGGAGAAGGACCTAGAGAAACTGAAGGAAAGGAAGAGAGCAGGATGCCTCAGGTCTCAGGGCCAGACAGGGTCTGAATGACGACGGGGGCAAGATCCAGACAGGGCTGTCTTGTGTGGCCAAGGGGAACACTGAGGCCACAAAGAATCCCAGGAACAAAGGGTTTTCCAGAAACGGAAGAAACTGAACTGGAAATAAGAGGGCAACCCAAGCACCGTGAAGTAAACCAGGCCAAGGATGAGAAGCCAGACCCTGAGAAATGACAAATGAGGGGGGCGTGGGGGGGGGGTGATGATGAAAACAGGATTGGACCGTGGGGTGAATAAGAGGAGAGACAGGACACAAATCTACAGAGGAATACCCCGACAAGATTATTAAACTGTGACAGACATCTGAACAGAGGAACTTAGATCAAAAGAGAGAAAAGTAGTAACCCGAGAGTGAGCTAGGATTGCTAAAGAACAAAGAAAAGGATTCTGGGAATCCTTCAGGGAAGAAAAAGGGAAGCCAATTATTCTGTCACCAGAGAAAAGGAAGGGAGAAAAGAAATTGATACACAAGGGTAGAGACTTATTAGGGATCATTTTAAGGAAGAAGTTCTTTTTTTTTTTTTTAAAGATTTATTTATTTATGCATACAAGAGTTGGGGTACAGGTCAGAGTCCAGGGAGGTGAGAGGATTCACCAGAGACAGAGCGGGGAGCAGAACAGGCAGACTGACTGAAACACACTGCTGAGGGGAGCAGCTGGCGAGGCAGGCGAGGTCTGCTGTGCCATGTGGGTCCCCTCCCTAGCGGGAGGCAGGGATAGAACTTGTGCTGCAGTGGCTGCGTTTGCTTCCCAGTGCGTTGCTTAACCCACTGCGCCACCAGGGAGGCCCGTAGGAAGAAGTTCTTAACATCTCTGACCCCCCTCCAGCTGTGTATCATGCAATCCCAATATTCATGGGCTGTTCTGGGGCATCAGCTGTGAATGAGGAACTCGGGTAAATGCAGGTGATTTTTTTACTCACATCAACCTCCAAGCAGCCATCATCCTCCCCAGCCTCAAGGCTGTTTGATTTGGGGGTGGAAGGAGGGGGTTCTGAGAGGTGGTTATGAGTGAAAAGTTAAGCCACTTGGTCTCATAATAATGGCACATTAGCAAGTAAAAAAGAAAATATGCAACACTGAGCAGCCAAAGTTGGAACCTGGACTTCCATTCCAACTCCCACTCTCAAGATTTTTAAAGAGGAGTTTCTTACCCCTGGGGCAAGGCCTGTATCCTTGCACTGTGAGTTGTGCCAAGTATTTGGGCAATGCTCAGCACACTAATGGCAAGAAGTGATGCTTTTCACTAATGGCTGCACACTGGTTGTTTCCACATCGCCATGATCAGAAATCGGATGAGCAAGTCGTTAATCATATCTTTTCCCAACAAGTTTTGCTGGCCTGTCCAAGTTCTAGGCATGGAAATAGTATTTGGAAAGAGCCTAAAAGAGAACAGACAGGGTGGGTCCTTGGACAAATGCTCACGTCCTTCCAGCTTAGTCCTATGTGATGGGGGTGGAAAAGCTAGTTCACAGTTTGATGTCAGCTGCTAATGAGCTCAGCTTAAGAAAAAGAGAATACACTTGAGGTTTATTCTTTTTAAAATAAATAAAAGGTTTTTAGTAGAAAATGCAGGATAAAGGCATTGGTGATTGATGGCATAAGCACATTCTTTTTGTAAACAGCAAATAATATAGAAATGCTAACTCTGGGGATTTGACTGTATCAGTGCTGAGTCATCTGCATTTCCTATATTGTTTTATACCAGTAGGACTAAGAAGGCCCAAACTCATACCTCCACTGTCACCCCTAAACAGACAGCTATCTCCTTATTTTCATTACAATAAATAGAAAAGACCCTCCACCCCCCTCCTGGGGCTTCTGGGTCTGCTCCATGGGCCCCTTAAGGAGCAGGTGCCTCTAGATTTGTGACTGAGGTGTGCCAAAGGTAAGGACAGGCAAGGGCAAGAAAGATAAAAATCTATTCTGGAAATCAGGCTTTGTTCAAGGCTATGGGGCCTAGGGAGAGAGGGCAAGCTGTTGCCATCCTATTAAGAAACATGGTAATCAAGGAAGAAAGTTCTGGTTGGGTTGTGGCTAGAGGGCTTCAGAAACCTAGTTGCTTTCTTGACAAGATTTGCATTTAAATGGTTCCAAGAGATTTTGAAGCAAGGCATTCTTCTAATGAATGGAAAGGGGGAAGTCCACATGTTTGGCTGATGTTCCTGTTTTATACAGAGAAAATTTTACAAGGATAGAGGAACAAAGCTGCCGCTCGGGGGTGGGGATGGATGGGAAGATGAAAGCCTACCAAAGGGAGATTTTTGGTTTTTTCCAAGCAACAGCCTAAATTTATAGCCAGACCACACAACTGGGACAACTCTGAGGTTTTCTCCTTTTAGCCTATGATTTTCCTTTGCTTCTGATAGTGAGACTACTGGTGCATTTCTAAGGAAGCAGCAATGGGGAAGCCAAAGGAAGCAGAGTGTAGTCAGAGGGGCATCTAGTGGTGCAAAGGGGTAATACATGTAAAATAAAGCTCTGTTTTCTACACCCTCCCCCACTTAAGCCTGGCCAAGTGCAGCTCTTCTTCTAAGGCCCAATCACTTTCAACTTGTTTCTGCTATTTAGTTCTGTGATATGGCCTCAGGCTCTTCCCACCCACTTTTCTCCCAGGTTGTAACCTTTCACTGCTCTCTACTTTTGGCCTGGCTCACTCCTACTCCCTTCCTACCTGAAACTCCCTCAGGGGAGCCTGCCTTGCTCCCTGGTTTAGTATGTCCTCCAATCACTCACCATTTCCTTTTGGTAATATCCATCATACTTGAAGCTATCAGTTCAGTGATCTTCATACTAACTAAATTATTAGATCCCTGGGGCTGGGGCTGTTGTCTTGTTCACAAGATCTTTTGCAAATGACCTGGCAAATACAAGGCACTTGTTAACTATTTATTTTAAAATTTGATTAAATGCATAAATGAGTGAATTAGATGATCTTCAAATATTCAGTTGCTTGTGGCTTCTGATTAGCTAGAAGAGAATTTAAGAAGAGAATATGAGGCCTCCCTGGTGGCGCAAGGGGTTGGGCCCCAGCACTATGAAGCTATCCTTAGTCAATGCAACATGAGTTCAATCCCCAGCCAGGGAGCTGACCCACAGGGCACAGCAGACCTCTCCTGTCTCACCCACTGCTCCCCTCAGCAGTGTATTTCAGCAGATCTGCCTGTTCTGGTCCCCATTCTGTCTCTGGGGAATCCTCTCACCACCCACCTCTGGCCTGCACCCAGCTCTTATATGCATGGATAAATAAATCTTTTAAAAAAGAGAGAGAGAAGAGAATATGCTATCTGTCACAGCATCTGTCTCAAAGTCCTCCATATTTTTATCTCTACCCATATTTGGGGGCTGGTCATCTATGATACCCTCATGTGGGTTATCTTCTCCTATAATCATACTCTGGACCTTTGTCAAGAATGTACCCCATCCCCCAACCCACCTATTAAATCTTAACCATCTTGATAGCTCACCCCAACAAACTTGAACTTATCAATTCATGTAGAAAAGGTTCTTTTCAAAATCCTAACTGAATTTTCTTTCCCCCATTCCTAAGTTTCCATCCACATATACTGGGTGTCTGTGTCACTGCCTCATTAACCTTCGGGTTTATAGTTTTTGAGTTTCATCTTCATTACAAGACCTAACGCAATACCCTGTACCTGGTAGATGTCCAAGAAATATTTGCTGAAGGCATAATACTTCACATGGAGGAAGGAGATGCGGGCTGGATCTGTGATTCAAAACAACTAAGAATCCAAAACAGCGTCCATGATCTGAGGGCACCCCATATGCAGAGAGGACACAGGAAAATGCAAAATTATTTCTCCTGCCAGTGTTCCTCTTCTAAACTCTGAAAGGTTTGCTTCAACACTTTATTTTATTTTTAAAAAGATTTATTTATGCATACAAGAACTGGGGTACAGGCCATAGGTGCGGGATGGGGGGTTAGAGGATTCACCAGAGACAGAATGGGGAGCAGAACAGGCAGATTGGCTGAAAACACACTGCTGAGGGGAGCAGGGGGCAAGGCAAGAGAGGTCTGCTGCGCCTTTTGGGTCACCTCCCTCGCCAGGGATCGAATTTGTGCTGCAGTGGCTGCAGATGCTTCAAGGTCTATCTCCAGAGGCTCAGCACCCCCAGACTTTAGGGCACATTTGGGCCAGTCCTAGGCTAAGCTTGATTTCTGCCCAGCTCCCTAAAACATCAGTAAGTTTTGCCTCAACTTTCCAAACTGGCCCCCGGATGGGTATTTTGCCCACTATCATGCTGCCCTCTTCTGTTCAGAAAGTGCAGCAGTGCTAATTTAAGGACCTGGATGGTGCCAGCCACCCTGGAAGACAAGATCCCCACCACTGAGCAGACCAGCACCCTTCACCATAGCAACCCTGAAAATGGTTACACAGCCATCTGGGTTACCATAGCAACTGACCAAGTCTCTCCACCTCAGCCTTTCCCTAGACTTTCTTCCTTGGCTTGTGAGAGTCAATGCCAAAGAATTTCCCATCCTCACAGGGAGAAATGTGCAGAGGCTGGGACCCTGATAGGCAGCCCAAAGAGGCAGGGAAAGACCGGGAACTTCCCGAAATGCACTGGAGATGATAGATGTTTGGCACTCTGTGACCCCTGAAGTGCTCCACAGATGTTAGCTATTATTTAAACAGTTTCTTGTGACGGGGGAGACATGGGTCCCGCCAGGCAGAGCTAGTGCCAGTCCAAGATTGGCCCCTTCCTGGGACTTCCCAAGCTTCCTGGGAACTGAACTCTGAGTTCTGTTTTCTCTACTGTAAGTCTGCCACCTAATGCCGGTTTGAGGACTAGGTCAAATAAAGCACAGGAGATGCTAAGCACAAAACCTGGCATTTGGAACATATTAATAGTAACTCAAAAAGATACTGGCACTTCTCAGCAATGCACGCCTGAAACATATATAGTGTTAAAGGACAATATTATTTCAGGGCCTCCCTGGTGGCCTAGGGCTAAAGTCTCATCGCTTTCACCACCACAGCCTGAGTTCGATCCCCAGTCAGGGAGCTGACCCATATGGCACAGCAGACCACTGCTTCCTTCAGCAGTGTATTTCATAGGTCTGCCTGTTCTACTCCCCACTCTGTCTCTGGTGGATCCTCTCACCCCTGGCACCTTGGCCTACACCCCAGTTCTTCTATGCAAAAATAAATATTACTTGAATTAAATCACTATTACTTGAATTAAAAGCAATAAGTAAAATAGAAATCTAAACTCAAACACAAACAAAAAGGTATGGTCTCAAAAAAAAATTAAAAACAAAAAAAAAAAGGTATGGTCTCCTGCAATCTCCCTGTCTTTCTGAATATAACGCTTTCATTTTCTCTCTCAAGGAACCAGACTAACATAAACTCTGCCTGTTCAATCACACCCACTCTCCCTTTCTGCTCCCGGTCAGGAAAGGGTCTCATGGGGGGCAGGGAGGAGGCAGAGTGAAGGAGCCTCAGGTTTCTACTAAACACCTGTACTCTGAGAAGCTGGGGTGATGGCTCCTTACCATGAAGCACCCCTCCATTTGAAACAAAGTCTCCCCATCCAGTACTACCACAACCTCTAAGCAGGCAGATCTACTGAAATACACTGCTGAAGGGAGCAGTGGGCAACCTCTAGACAGGCACTGTCACTGGAGACAGCACAAATCCCAGAGAAGTCCTAGAAGGTGCTGCCTCCAGCTCTGGGTTGAGGCCAGAGTCATGTGATCACACACTGAAGAGACCGCCCAAGCCTTATCCTTTGGCCAGCGCTCGGAAAATAAATACCAAGGGTCCTGCTTCTGACCTAGAGTCCGTGGGTTTGAAGTGTTTTAGGCAAAACAGACAAACACCACCCACTAGAGTCAGGTTTCCAGACAGAGAAGCAGGTATGCTGCAGTCCAGCTCTGCATGTAGGACTAGGGCATGACCTCAGATTGGACATTCCAGAGGGGCAGTCAAGTAACAAGGGGAGGGGTGCTATCCCCAGGCCTGACACTTGGGAGTCAGAATCCCTCCTGAAGCCTCTCAGAAGTGGGTGAAATGGGACTGGTTCCAGTCTTAGATGAGACTACTGAGCAGATAAATGGCTATATTTACTATGGGAGGAAAAGTAGTGTAACATATGATTGAAAAGTGTAGGAGATGAAAGCATGTGATTACTGGAACTTTCTTCTGTGTAACTGCGGGAAGGGTAGAAGTGGGGGATGTGACTGTAATAAGATGGGCAAGGAATTGATAATTCTTAGATCTGGATGATGAGAGTCATTTACCCTCTTCCAATGTTCTCACTACAGACATACCTCGAAGTTCCCAGACCACACCAAACACGTGAGTCGCAAGAAATTGTTGGTTTCCCAGCACATATAAAAGTTAGGCTTAAGTACACTGCAGTGTATTAAATGTATAACAGCATTATTATGTCTTTAAAAAAACAATGTACATATCTTAATTAAGAAAAAAAAACTGCTGGGCCTCCTTGGTGGTGCAGTGGGTTAAACAACGCACTATGAAGCAAACCGCAGCCACTGCAGCACGAGTTCGATCCCTGCGGCTGGCCAGGGAGGGGACCCACATGGCACAACAGACTTCTCCTGCCTTGCCCGTGCTCCCCTCAGCAGTGTATTTCTGTTCATCTGCCTGTTCTGTTCCCTACTCTGTCTCTGGTGAATCCTCTCACCGCCCCCCCAACACCTCTGGCCTGTACCCCAGTTCTTATATGCATAAATAAATAAATCTTTAAAAAAAAAGAAAAAGAAAAAAACTGCTAACCATTATCTTAGTTTTCAGCAAGTCATAATCTTTTTGCTACAAACCTGCAATTTGTCAAAATCACAGTATCGGTATCAGTATCGATATTGATATTGGGGGCCTTCCTGGTAGCACAAAGGGTTAAGTCAGCACTATGAAGCTATTCGCAGTCATCCACCAGGGAGGGGACCCACATGGCACAGCAGGCAGCAGACCTCTCCTATCTTGCCTCAGCAATGTATTTCCATCATTCCGCCTGTTCTGCTCCACATTCTGTCTCTGGTGAAACCTCTCAACTCCCCACACCTCTGGCCTGAACCCCAGCTCTTGTATGCATAAATAAATAAAGCTTTAAAAAAAACCTACAGTACCTGTAAAGTGCTATAAGATGGGGTGCAATAAAACGAGGCATGCCTGCACATGTAGTACTGCCTTAGAGATAACAATATATACCTCCCTAGGACATGCATGGCATATTCTGCAGAGTGCAAGGATTTTGGACTTTGGCCAACCTGTCCTACAGCAAGAACAACAAACTCCAAAGGGCATATTGTGCTCATGTGATCCAGGGGGCACCAGGCACGTTCAGTATTGCCTACCCCAGCTCTACTGCTTTCAGGGCTGCTGTCCCAGAGGGACTTGTATGAGCTCAGACAAGTCCTTAACTTTTCGCTCCTGTTAAATAGGAAAAAGCACCTACTTCCCAGGATTCTATACATGAAAGGACATCCGTAAAATGCCTGGTCTGCGCACAGACTCAGTGCACAGTAACTTTTCCAGCTGTCACCTACTAGGGGGTCAGAGCTGGCATCAGCTCACAAGGGCTCCTGGACCAAGTCCAGGATTCAACTCCTCAGACCACCCTCTGGATTCTTCAATTCCTAATTCCCACCAGCTGTTTGCACCTCATTTTCCTTCCTAAAACCAAAGAGAGAAGAGCAAGAATAGAAACAAGCCCTCTCTCTTTAGATTGTCCTGGAAGATTCCTGTTTCTTTTTTTTCTTTTTTTTTTAAAGATTTATTTATTTATGCATACAAGCACTGGGGTACAGGCCAGAGGTGTGGGGGGGTGAGAGGATTCACCACAGAGAGCGGG
>JAGFMF010012145.1:14876202-14909635 GCA_019455555.1 Galemys pyrenaicus | reverse complement strand
CCCACCTGGCCGGCAGCAGGGATCGAACTCGTGCTGCAGTGGCTGCGGTTTGCTTCATAGTGCGTTGCTTAACCCACTGCGCCACCAGGGAGGCCCTTGGAGGATAAATCTTATAGGCTCACAAAATTCTGTGAGAATTCTACCCCACCATTTATAAGCTGTTTGACCCTGGGAAAGCCATTTAGCCTCTTTGAGCCTCAGCTTTCTCTGTAAATCCTACAAAATGGAGGATGGTAGCACCTAACCTCACAGGGTTGTCTGCAAGGAATAGGTGAGATCCTCCATGTGAAGCACTTAACACTGCCTGATGTCCCTTAAGTACTATAAACAGCAGCTATTATTACATCCCTGTTCTATTTACTTCCAAAGAATGGTAAAAGGATAAAATAGGGCAACAGATGGGAAGTATTTGCAAAAAACTAAAATATGATCTTAATGGCAAGCATGCAGCAAAAGCATGAGTGAGATTTCTCCCCTTCTGTCTCTGGCAGTTATACTAGAAAAAGTACTAAGCTTGAAGTGAGACAGACCTGGGCATAAGTTCTAGTTTGGTCACTTACAATTGGTGTGATCTGGGGCAAGTCACTTCACCTGCTTCCTCATCTGCAAAGTGGGGGTCATATTTCACCTTAGAGGGCATTTTAAGAACATAGTGAAATGCAAATGTAAAACTGGCAGGCATTAGATAAAATGTGCATTTGCTTATTCCAAGGGCTGTTGGGGAATGACACAGAGGTGGGCGAGGTGGTACAGAAAGTCAGTTTTTCTGGTCCATTTAGCAAGTGGAGAGATCTGAGTGGAAACACAATCATTCTGGGGCCAGCTGGGTTCCACCAGTCAGACTGGGCAGCCTTCTCTCGGCCAGGTCAAGCTTTCTCCCCAGAACCATCTGTTCCACATGGCCCACCACCCCAACGGCCGTTCAGAGCCGGATGGCACATGCCTACAGCTCCCAGCCTCCCTGCAGGCGTCAAATCCAGACTAAGAAACCATCTCTCACTTCAGCTCTAGGGTCTTGGGAAAGGAAGGAGAATGTCAACTCTATCTTATGGGGACTACCCGCACACATAGCTATGCAGACAGTGGGCTGGCCAAAGTGACTGGAAATCACGGGTTTCTGGGCAGCATTCCTCCTGGATTCTGGGAATGTCAGCCGGGAGAGCAGCAGTGGACAGAGACAGCCTGGGTCACTGGCACATGTCCACCATAGGCACAGAGTGCACAGAGATAACAAAAGAAACAGCAAACTGTGCAGGAGGCCTCTAGCAGTTTCCGGCAGACAGATCGGCCCTGCCAGGGCACCTCCTGTGCCAGTAGCATTTGGGCCTTCTTCCCATGCAACATCAAGAAGGAATTTATCCAGAGGCAATAAGGAAAGGACTTAGGTCCTGGCACAGGTTTGCTCTTTATTCTTGTATTTACCCCTCCCTCCATTACCTTCCGTGCCCACCTCCCATCTCTTATAGGTATGTCAGGTGCTGAATTGAAACTATACTTCCACCCCAATCCTTAGCCTAGGGCAGGAAAACGCCCCTCCTCTCAGACCACCTGGTTCATCCAGAACCGCCCATTCCTCCCTAAGACGCCCATTTTACTACAAAGGCCCGTTCCTCCAAGGCCTCCTCCTTGGGAAGCCCTCCCTCTTGGGCTCCACCGGGGTCAGTCTTCCGACCTTCACTAACACCTGTTTGACCTCAGGGCTTTTGCCCCACCCCTCCTGCACCTGAGTCACTCCATCAATCCCAGATTCACTGAAGCGCTCGCCCACGCCCCCAGCCCCCTCCGAAGGCCGCAGGCTGGGTCATCGACGGGCACCTCACCTGGGGCTCTCCGTCTGCGACCCTCCCCCACGTCGCCGCCACCCCCCTACTCCAAGGTGGGGGAGGGGCGCGCCCGCGAGCCAGGGGCGACAAGGGTGGGTCCGCGCGCCCGCCGCGCGCGGCTGACAAAGAGCGGGGCCGCGCCATGCAGACGCGCGACCGGGGACCGAGCGTGTGCCCGGGCGGGCGACCGAGACCTGGGGCCCGGGAGCGACCTTCCCCTCCCAGCCCTGCCCGCTCCCGCAGGTCTCTCGCCCAGCCCGGAGGGCTCGCTGTCCGGTTTTCCGGCAGAACACGCCTCCCTCTGGCTCCCGCAGCGCCCGCCGAGGGGGAACCCCAGCTCGCGCGCTCGGTGCGCCCGGATGCCGGCCGCCGGCGCTGCAGGTGCGAGGCCCAGACAGCCGGTGTCACGCCTGTCAACCCGTCTTCCGGGTACCACCCGCCACCCAAGGCTCGGGCGCGGCCACCCCGCGCCTCAAGTACCCCGCCCCAGCCGCCACGGTGCACCCCAAGCAGTCAGGCGGGAGCCTGCATCCAGCATCCAGCCCTGCGCCTTACCCTGGGAGCCCGCGGAGGGGAAGACCGGCCCGCGGCAGCTGCAAAGGTGGCGGCGGCGGGGCGCGCCCCAGACTGGAGCGCAGTGGAGGGGAGCACAGCGTTGCCGAGGGGAGCGGCTCCCACAATGGCCGAGCTCGCGGCACCGAGCCCCCCGCCCCCCGCGCCCTAGCGGCAGCGGCTGAAGCGGAGCCCGCGCAGCCGCCCAACCCGCTCCCCCACCCCACCCCCAGCGCCGACGCCGCCCCCCGCCCCCCGATGCGCTCTACCCCGCCCTGCACCCCACCCGCGGCCGTTTCTGCGCTCTCGGCACCCCTTTCTCACTGACCCCGCGTCCTCTTGCGGCCCTCGGGCCCTCTGCCTCTTGGTCCCTCCTCCCCTCAACTCCTCCCCTGCGGCCTCCAGTGTCCCCCGGGCCAACTCACACCCCCACATTCCCCGCCCTCTGCTCCGGCGCCCTCTCTGCCCGGGCCCCGCGGCCACTTGCTGACCCTGACCTGGTTCACCGGACCCGCCCCCTTGAAGCTACTCGCCACTGGCCCCCCGAGTCTCTCTCCCAGGATGCGGGACTGGTCCCTAGCCTGGCTCCCTCTGGCCAGCTTCCTCTAAACCCACATTCCATCTCTGTCCTTGGCGCTCCTGCTCCAGCTCGCAGAGCCCCTGCCACAAACCGGCCAGGCTTCGGGCTTCGGGAACTGAATGTACCACAGACCTCAAGGAGGCCCCATCTTCTCCATGGGATAAACGACAGAGGGGAACCAGGCCCACCCAGGAGGCAACTAGTATAATGTTTAGATAGCATCAACCCCATTCAGAGCCTCGGAAGAGACTTCATTTGTTTATTGAGCTCCTTCTGCCTGCTGTACCTAGTAATACAGAAAATAAGAGCCAGGAGTGTCTGTGCTGAACAAATCCAGAGAAAGGAGAATATTTGCCAAAAGTCACTCCATGAGTAACATACACAGCAGCAGTTAAGGCTTGGGCATGCCTCCTGGGGCCCGTGCAAGATGCTCTACCTGGGCTATGCCACAGGTAAACCTCACAGGCCTGTTCATTCATTCGTTCATGTAGATGTACTGAACATCTACCACGTGCCTGGTCCTGGCTTGGTGCTAAAGAGATAAGGAAGCACACTATGCATGTGGCCCCTGTCCTTGACTCCACTGGCCTCACAATCTAGTTTTTGTGTTTTTTTTAATGTTTATTTATTTATGCATAAAAGAGTAGGGGTACAGGTCAGAGGTGCGGGAGGTGAGAGGATTCACCAGAGTGGGAAACAGAACAGGCAGATCTACTGAAATACACTGCTGAGGGGAGACGAGAGGTCTGCTGCACCCTATGGGTCAGCTCCCTGGCTGGGGATGGAACTCGTGCTGCAGTGGCTGGCAAAAGCTTGATAGTGCTGTGCCTCCAACCCCTGTGCCATCAGGGAGGTGCCAGTCTAATTTTAAAGAGAGGCAGTTAGAGGGGCCTCCCTGGTGGTACAAGTGGCTAAGCACCACACTGTGAAGCTATCTATAGTCACTTCAACAGGAGTTCGATCCCTGGCCAGGAAGATAACCCACATGACACAGCAAACCTCTCTGCCTTGCCCGCTGCTCCCCTCAGCAGTGTGTTTCAGTCAGTCTGCCTGTTCTGCTCCCCTCTCTGTCTCTGGTGAGTCCTCTCATCTCCCTGGACTCTGGCCTGTACCCCAGCTCTTGTATGCATAAATAAATCTTTAAAAAAAAGATAGGCAGTTAGATCTAAATCACGGGGCCTCCCATGAGGCAGTTTTACAATCTTCAACTTATAAATGTAGAAACTGAGACTGGATGATTTACTCCATCAACTAGGAAGAAAATAGCCATTCAGGACTAGAATTCATGTCTTCAGACTCCATATCTGTGGGTTTTTTAAAACAAAACAAAACTGTGAGGGTTGGAGGCAATGTGGGTTTGAAGCAAATTTCATGTAAGTTTCATGATTCTGAGCAACCTTGGAAGGTGTTGAAGTAGAAGAGTAAAAGGCAGCAGGCACAGCAGGAGAGGTCTGCAGACCCATGTGGGTCCCCTCCCTGGCCAGCAACAGGGATCAAACTCATGCTCGTGCTGCAGTGGCTGCAGTTTGCTTCATAGTGTGTTGCCTAACCCACTGCACCACCAGGGAGGCCCAGCCTTCTAGGTTCTATATTTGCCTACATTCTCCCACATTAAGTAAGGGAAATGAACCGCTTTTGACTAATCTATTAAGCACAAGACAGTACCCTGGGTGTTTTTTGCATATTATCTTGTTAAATCCTCCTCATAACCTTGTGAAAGAAGGTACCTTTATTATACCTGTTTTACAAAGAAGCAAAGACTCAGAGAGGTTAAGTAATTGGCTGCATTCTACAAAGCATACTAGTATTGAGGTTTGGGTGACAAGCCAGGCCCGTCTCCAGTTCTCATGCTCTAACTGCTATGAAGTCCAGACAAAGAACCCAAGTCCTTTGATATAGCCAAGGATTCTTTTCCTTAGACCACAGATGCTTCTCAGGCTTCCAGGGAAGGTCAGGGGTCCACAGCTGTAACCTAAACTGTACGTGGGCCAGTAGTGCAGGTCCCCGTGTGGGAAGCCTCTTCATGGGAGTCTTCAGAGGCCTCAGCCCAGAAGAATTCTGCAGCTTTATTCTAAATTTTCCTGGGAGTGTACTTCCAGACCCTGTGGAATGAAGCAGGCATGTAAAAGGGGTGGCACAAGGGATTAGCCACGGCATCATGAAGCCTCCGCAGCCATTGAAGCACAAGTTCAATCCCTGGCCAAGGAGAGGACCCACATGGCACAGCAGACCTCTCCTGCCTTGCCTGCTGCTCTCCTCAGCAGTGTGTTTCAGTCCATATGACTGTTCTGCTCCCCACTCTGTCTCTGGTGAATCCTCTCACACTCCCCCCCCAACACCTCTGGCCTGTACCCCAGTGCTTGTATGCATAAATAAATGAATATTAAAAAAAAAAAAAAAAGAGGGCCTCCCTGGTGGCGCAGTGGGTTAAGCAACGCACTATGAAGCAAACCTCAGCCACTGCAGCACGAGTTCAATCCCTGCTGCCAGCCAAGGAAGTGACCCACATGGCGCGGCAGACCTCTCCCGCCTTGCCCGTGCTCCCCTCAGCAGTGTACTTCTGTTGATCTGCCTGTTCTGCTCCCCACTCTGTCTCTGGTGAATCCTCTCACCCCCACACACACCTCTGGCCTGTACCCCAGTTCTTGTATGCATAAATAAATGAATCTTTAAAAAAAAAAAAAAGCATACAAAAAGCCCTGGTGAGAAGGTGCCAAGAAGGAAAACAAACTGAAAGTATAGCAAGAGTGTGGGGAGCGGCTATGAATATGGGTCTCAGGGGGTAGTAGACAGGGCCAGCTGGGGAGACCTCACCAGGGAGGGCTGTTAAATCACCTAGGAAGCCTGAAATCTCAGCTTCTCTGATTGGAGGGCATCGAAAGGTAGGTTTCTTCTCTAACTTCAATGTCCTTCCCAAATATAATCACCATTCCCTTCCTGAATTATTCATGCTGTGAGTTGTAAAGATGGAGAGTCCAGAAACTTCAGGATTTAGGACATTCAGCTTTATCTCCCTGGAGCTCTACCATGCTACTACCATGGATTGAGCTGCTGGTGAGATGTGCCAAGCTTTTTGCAGCTGGCATCTGGCCAGTAACCTTGGGCTACTGGGCTTTGACTCATTCCAGCAATCTTTTATTTAGTAATACTATGTGCTAGGGACAGTTCTGGGTTCTCTTGGGAACACAGAAGCTAATCCAATCAGATCTTTGTCCTTGACGCCAGACAGCAGAGGGGGCAAGCACTTAGAAATTATTCCCTTCTGAATTCTGTTCAGAAAAAGAATCCTATTCAGAATAAACTCCTAGTTTACTGCAGCACTATTTACTATAGCTAAGATATGGAAATAACCCAAATGCCCCAAAACAGACGAATTGATCAAGAAGATGTGGTATATACACACACTGGAATACTACTCAGTGATGAAAACAAACTTGTGCCATTTGCAGCAACGTGGATGGAGCTGGAAGGGCTTATGCTAAGTGAAATAAGTCAGAAGGGAAAAAATATAGGTTGGTCTCTTTTATAGGGAAACTGAACAAAAGATCAGGAAAAAGATAAACCTTGCAGGCAAGCCATAGATTTGAGGCATACAGCAGGGGAGTAGGAATAAGGAAAACAGGGCTAGTAGGAATAAGGTTAAAACAGGGAAGGGCAGAGCACAAAGGACTATGACGATGGTCATGGCTGCCATGGTGGTGAGGGAATTATTGGCACTCTACATGAGGGGAGAAATCAGAATCAAATACTGTACAACAATGTAAGAAAATTTTGTAAAAATTTTAATTTGTACTTTCTACAACCTCGTCTCGGTCTGTTCTCTTTTGTGTCCCATTTCATCTACTAAATATCTCTGCTAACTCCCTCCAGGAGCTTGGAACTTGAAAACCTCACACCCCAAACACTGAGCAGGGTCTTCTGCTTGGAGAGGCTTCCTACCCATGTGATTGTTGGGAGTCCTGAACTAGGCTCCCAGGATGCTGCTTGGGCCCACTACTTTCCAATCACATCAAGAAATGACACTCGGGGGCCTCTCTGGTGGCGCACTCTGAAGCATCTGCAGCCACTGCAGCACGAGTTCGATCCCCGGCTAAGGAGCTGACCCACATGGCACAGCAGACCTCTCCTGTCTCACCCGCTGCTCCCCTCAGCAGTGTACTTCACAGTACATCTGCCTGTTCTGCTCCCACTCTGTCTCTGGTGAATCTTCTCACCCCCACCCCCCACTTCTGGTTTGTACTCCAGTTCTTGTATGCATAAATAAATAAAAAATAAACCTTAAAAAAACAACCCAGAAACAAATCACACAGGCATGGCTCCTGTCTTCACGCTGCTCACAGTCAAGGCAGAGAGCTAGACAAGCAAAAGGGCAATTGTGCTTCAGCTGATTTGGGCTGAGAAGGGGAAGTAGGGGGAACCTGGAGGGAGGCAGGAAAGGGACACTTTCTAGAAGCTGGAGACCAGCTAATTTCACCAGGCCTTTCATGCCTGTCCTTCTAGGACCTTGCTTAGATGGAAACTGCCAGTCATCTACCTTCATGGAAAAGCTTCGCTCTTCCCTACTGGCTTTTCCCTTCACTGCTGTCTTCTATTGTGACTGGTTCCTCTGAACCTCCTCGAATCAGGTATTTGATAGAAGATGAAGGTAAAACAGGACATGAGCAGAGACTTGAACCCTGTAACACTAATGCCATCTATTTTTTTTTTCAAGAATTATTTATGCATTTAAGAACTGGGATACAGGCCAGAAGAGCACGGGGTGAGAGGATTTGCCAGAGACAGAGTGGGGAGCAGAACAGGCAGATCCACTGAAATACACTGCTGAGGGAAGCAGCTGGTGAGACAGAAGAGGTCTGCTGCACCATGTGGGTCACCTCCCTGGCCGCGGATGGAACTCATGCTGCAGTGGCTGAGGACAGCTTCATAGTGCTAAGCCTTAACCCCTTGCGCCACCAGGGAGACCCCTCTTCTAATAAGCTAAAATAATTCCATCTTGGGTCTTTACAAAGTTGGTGTGACAACCTGGAATTCCTTTCCCTAAACTCTTTGTATGATTCGTGCCTTTTTCATCACCCAGGACTTAGCTTAAAAGCCACCTTCGCAAAGAAGTATTTTGTGACCTCTCACGTAGCCACCTCCTTTATACCTTGTATTTTCCTCGTAACATGTCACTTTTTCACCATCTTGCTTATTGGTTTACTTGTTTCTTTTCTGTCCCCCCCACCAGGAGGTTCCATGCAGTCCTGGTGCTGCTCTAGTGCTGCTCACTGGTTCCCGCCCTACAGGGCCTGACTTATGGTGGGCTGCCAATAGAACTTGTGAAATGTACGAAAGTTTGAAAGAACAAGTCAGCGAGGGAGGACAGCAGAGGAAGACTTACCAGCAGAGAGATCTGTATGTACAAAATGAAGCCAAGAGTACAGGATGCTCAAGAAATTGAAAGAAGTTCCACGTCGGCATGAAGAACACTAGGGGCAAATTGTCCAAAATGAAACAGAAACAACTGGGAGGCAGAGCAAAACATGCTGGTTTTCAGATTCTCTCCTCGATTCTATGTGGTCATAGGAAAATGCTGGAATTTTTTTTTCAATTTTATTGAGGTATAATTGAAAAGTAGAATTATAAGACATTTAAGGTATGCTTCATGATAATGATTTGATAAATTATGCATTTTTGAAAGGATTCTCCCCCATCTGGTTAGTTAAACCCATCACCTCACATATTTACTCTGTGTGTGTATGTGAGTAAAAGAACATTAATTTCTACTCATCAAATTTCAGCTATACAGTACAGTGTATTTTCAACCCTCACAACACTACATGTCTAACATATACAAAACGTTAACCTTTCAAAATATAATCAGTACTAAATATCATTAATTATCCAATTTATTTTGTGAACTAGTAACTAGTCATCAAAATCCCATATGTATTTTACACTTATTGCACATCTTTTTTTTTAAAGATTTATTTATGCATACAAGCACTGGCCAGAGATGTGGAGGGTGAGAGGATTCACCAGAGACAGAGCAGGGAGCAGAACAGGCAGACTAACTGAAACACACTGCTGAGGGGAGCAGCGGGCACAACAGGAGAGGTCTGCTGCGCCATGTGGGTCCCCTCCCTGGCCGGTGGCAGGGATCGAAATCGTGCTGCAGTGGCTGAGGTTTGCTTCATAGTGCGTTGCTTAACCCACTGCGCCACCAGGAAGGCCCCACTTATTGCACATCTTAACTTGGAGTAGACATATTTCAGGTACTCAGGAATAGCCATAGGTGACAGGTAACTTCTGAATTTGCTGGTGTAGAGTAAAAACATTTCAGGCAAAGGAAACAAAACTGCAAAAGTGGAACAGGCGTGGCAAGAGTAAGTTTGTTTGTTAGGGTGAGCGGTAGGGACTGGGGTTGGGGTAAGTGGGTGGAATGGTCGACTATGAGGCTGGCCGGAGAGAAGGGTAGGAGTTGGGCCCTGGGAGACTTTGTACAAAGCAGTTAGGAATGATTATTTTTTCAAAGATTTATTTATTTTTGCATACAAGAGCTGGGGTAAAGCTGGAGGTGTGGGGAAGAGGGGGTGAGAGGATTCACCAGAGACAGAATGGGGAGCAGAACAGGCAGACTAACTGAAACACACTGCTGAGGGGAGCAGCAGGCAAGGCAGGAGAGGTCTGCCGCAGCACCATATGGGTCACTTCCCTGGCTGGAGATCGAACTTGTGCTGCAGTGGCTGTGCATGCTTCAAAGTGTGGTGCTTAACCCCTTGTGCCACCAGGGCGGCCCCTTATGCTGTCCTTTTTATCCTGTCAGAATTTGAGCTGGGAAGGAGTTGGTTGCACACTAGACATTTTGAGTTCACTTTAGTGTCAGCTCTGGCAGGGACCTAGAATGTAAACACCCCAATAACATGCCTGACTAAATTATTTATGCTTATCAGTCCCTCCTCCATGCTACCTTCTCAGGGAAATTTGAATGTAGGCAGCAGGTATGAGGGAAGAATTGTTGAGCCAATCTGTTCTTACACTTAATATTCTTTCAGACTACAAGCTGTCCTTCCATTTCATACTATTATCTTAGACTCAGTTGAGTTTCCCTTAGCCCTGAAATATCTCCCTGGCTTACACATACTCACACCAGGAGGCCCTCCCCTCCCCTCACACCCCTTACCCCCAGATTAGAAACTGATCACCTCTCTTTTTACCTATAGAGTGTACCTATAAACTCTTTCTGGACTGTTCAAGACTTCTTTGCATATTCTACCTTCTGGTTAGCCCCATAGAATATTATTGTTTTGTCTCTTTTTTTTTCTTGTTATGTTAGCAAAGCGCTCTATATACTTAGAAGTCTAGACTTAAATTCAAATCCTCCTTTTAGTACTTACAGATGTTTGATACAAAGTAAGTTACTTCATCCTTTTAGGTCTGCTTCCTAAAGTATAAAATAAGGCAACTTTAATGTATTTGCTATCCAATTGGGCCTCTTTTCATTACAAGTGACAGAAAAAAATCTGACACTGGCTTAGGTAACAAAGAGAACTTAGTGGTTATATAATTTTAGGTTATATGAAGTCCAAGGATAGGGCCAGCCTTCCATGGACTTGAAGCACAAGCCTATGTTACTGGAAAGCAGGTTTTCTCTAGCTCCCAACTTAGCTGCTCCTCTTCATTTACTGGGTATACTTCTTTATTTCCTTTGTAATAAAGTGGGTGCTTAGTAAATTTTGCTGGGTGAATGAACAAAAAATGTCTGACACATCTATAGAATTTAAACCTCCTCAGCATTAAATGCAGAGGAAACATCCTTCTTTTCTTCCAGGGTTCAAAACAAGTCTCATTCATTAGCTCCAGTTGGGTCATGTGCCTGATTCAGAACATTCTTGAAAATATAGTAAGAAAGCAAAATGCAGGCATTATATGCAAAATTTGCTACCACTTGCTTCAAAGAGGGCAAAGAAAACATGGATGCATATATACATGCATAGAATAGCTCTAGGACACTCAAAACACTGGTTGCCTTTGGGGAGAGCTGAAAAAATTAACTGAAAAATGTAAACATATTAATAGTTGACAAAGCACAAATTACACCATCTGTACTGAGTATGGTAGTGAGGGACAAAAAACACAGGTCAAAGGGCTTTTAATCCCATTTACCAGAGTGGGGGGGGGGGGAGAAAGAAGCAAAGGCAAAAAGTGATAGTTTTGAGGGAGGAAATAACTTGCCTTGTCAGAGTTTCTAATCAACTGAAAGACCCTCATGGCTTTCTGTCCCTCTTCCCACAACCTTAGTTCTATTCTGCACCAATTTAGTCGTTCAAAAAGACGTAGTCCTGACTCTGCTTGTTCTTATTACAAACTTGTGGGGCGGGCTCCTTGCTTCCACCAGCTGATAGCATTGCTGTCCTACTTTCTCAAAAAAGCAATTAAGGCACAAAGTGGCCAAATTTTACAAAGAGGGTTGCTTGTTTCAGAGCTGTTTATGGGTAGCTGATGTAAATGAGGCTTTTGATATTCTATAAAGACATCAAGGTAATGCTTTCCAACAAACACAATTAAGTGTTCTCTACCACTCATTTTTTCCCACTAGGTAAATACAGTCTAACAGGATTTGATTTCCTTTCATTCTATAATCCAAAGCTCAAGAATAAAAGATAGCTTTGAATAAAAGGGCATGCACCTACTTAGAGACTTGATTAGTATTCTGCTTTCCTCTCTGGCATTTCCAATTGGCCTCTCTGATTTTCCAAAAATATGTATTCACTGAATCCCATTTTGAACTTAAAAAATTTCAGAAAAGCCTGTGTATACAGAGCATATTAAAACATAACACAGGGCCACATCATGGGATCTTGTTCAAAGAACTAGGGCTTGCTTCTCATAGATTACTGATTTGTTTAAGAAAATACTACTTAAAGACTTTCCCTGTAACATAAGGAATAAGCAGAACCCTGATCAAATGTCAAATCCCATATTTCCAATTTTGAGACTAGGACACAATGGAGTCTCCCTTTTATGGAGAACCTTATATTTAAGCCCGACAGCTGACATTTATGACTTAAAATACTGCAAGACTAACAATGAACAATACAGGAAGAAAATTGCAAAAACTACTCCATTTACAATAGCATCGAAACCACCCCCCAGTAGAAATTAATAAATGAGGCAAAATACTTGTAGAATAAAAAGTATAAAAAACAGTTAAAAGGATTTTTTTTTATTTAAAAGAGCAGGTTTATAAGGAAAAGGGGCAAAAGAATAAAAGACACTTGCATGGACAGGAAGAGCTGTCCCAAAAGGGGCAAATATGCTGAGAGGACTGCATGATTGCAGATGGGTGGCCTTGAGGAGAGTTGCCTCTGCTGAGGGAGGTCAGTGATGAGAGGCCATGAGCAGGCAGAAGGCTGCTGCCCTGCAGAGAAGAGAGTTGGTGAGAAGAAGCACCTGCATAATCCCAGGTGGGCAGAAGGACTGCTGCCTAAAAAGAATTTTAAAAGCTATAAATGGAAGATCTCAGCATTATCCAAAGCAATTACAAATGCACTGCAGTCCCATCAAGAGCCCAAGGATAGGACAGAAAAAGCTATCCAGAAATTTGAAGATTCTCAAGGGACTCTGAATAGCCAAAATAATACTGAAAAGGAACACCAAAGCTACAGGGCTCATGTTTACTTACTACAATGGATCTCCCTGGTGGTGCAAGGGGTTAAGCATAGCACTATGAAGCAGCCACTGCCACTCAGCCTCTTCTGTTCCCTCCACTCAGCCTATTCTGTTCCCTGCTCTGTCTCTGGTGAATCCTTTCACCCACCCACCCCAACATCTGGCGTGCATCCCAGTTCTTAAATGAATAAATCTTTTTTAAAAAACTTACCACTTGGGCCTCCCTGGTGGTGCAGTGGGTTGAGCAACGCACTGTGAAGCAGACCACAGCCACTGCAGCACGAGTTCGATCCCTCCCACCGGCCAGGGAGGGGACCCACATGGTGCAGCAGACCTCTCCTGCCTCCCCCGCTGCTGCCCTCAGCAATGTGTTTCAGTCGGTCTGCCTGTTCTGCTCCCCACTCTTGTCCGGTAAATCCTCTCACCTCCCGCGATTCTGGTCTGTACCCTAGCTGTTGTATGCATAAATAAATAAATCTTTAAAAAAAATAAATAAATAAAAATAAAATAAATAAAAAACTTACCACAGGGGTTTCCCTGGTGGTGCAATGGGTTGACTAATGCACTATGAAGCAAACCACAGCTACTGCAGCACAAGTTCGATTCCTGCTGCCGGCCAGGGAGGGGACCCACATGGCGTGGCAAACCTTTCCTGCCTTGCCCGCTGCTCCCCTCAGCAGTGTGTTTCGGTCTGTCTGCCCGTTCTGTTCTTCACTCTGTCTCTGTTGAATCCTCTCACTGCCCACACCTCTGGCCTGTACCCCAGTTCTTATATGCATAAATAAATAAATTTTAAAATAAATTTAAAAAACTTACTACAAAACTATAGTAAGCAAACCAGTATGGTATGTTCATGACAGATACCAATCAAGAAAATAGAGTCCAAAAATAAACCCTCATATATGTGGCCAAGTGATTTTTTGACAAGGGTTCAAGATGATTCAATGATGAAATGATAGTCTTTTTAATAAATGATGTTGGAAAATTTGATACCCATATGCAAACAGTGAGTATGGACCCTTACCTTGCACTATATAAAAAAAAAAAAAAATCAACTCAACCCATGACCTGAGTGTAAGATCTAAAGAGGAAAACACAAGGCAAAAACTTCAATAGATCTGATGATTTTTTGGCTATGACATAAAAGGCAAGAAAAGAAAAAAACAGGCAAAATGGACTTAATGAAAAATTTCAAAAGACACTCTCAGCAGAGTAAAAGCAAACCACAGCATGGGGAAAAAACATTTATATATCATATATCTTTAAAAGGATTCAATATCTGGGCCTCCCTTGTAGCACAAGGGGTTAAGTACCGCACTCTGAAGCATCCACAGCCACTGCAGAATGAGTTTGATCCCCAGCCACAGAGGTGACTCACAAGGCACACCAGACCTCTCCTGCCTCTCCCACTGCTCCCCTCAGCAGTGTATTTCAGTATATCTGCCTGTTATGCTCCTCACTCTGTCTCTGGTAAATCCTCTCACCCCCTCATACCTCTGGCTTGTACCCCAATTTTTGTATGCATAAATAAAGCTTAAAAAAAAGATTTAATATCCCAAATATATAAAGAACTCTTAAAAATAAAAAATTAAAATTAAAAAATGGGCATAGGACTTGAGTAGACATCCCTCCAAAGATAAACAAATGGACAATAAGCACATGAAAAGATGCAACATGTCTAGTCGTTAGGGAAATGCAAATCAAAACTACAATGAGAAACTCTCTTACATCCAGATGTGGAGAAATTGGCAGGATATGAAGTGGTATCGCTTCTGTGGAAAACAGTATGGTAGTTCCTCAAAAAATTAAAAAACGAATTACCTCATGATCCAGCAATTGTATTTTTAGTAACAACTTAAAAGAATTGAAAATGTTTCTTTGCAAACTCATATATACAGCAGCATTATTCACAATAGTTCAATCATGGAAGCAACCCAAGTGCCACTGACAGATAAATGGATAAGCAAAATGTTGTATACACACACAATGGGATATTATTCAGTCATAAGAAAGAAATCCTGACACATGCTACAATGTGGATGAAACTTGAGGACATTATGCTAAGTGAAATAAGCAGGTCCCAAAAAGACAAATACTGTGTGACCCCACTTACATGAGATAGTCAAAGTCAGAGAGAAAGACAGTACAACTGTGGTGGTCCACAGCTGTGCAGAGGCAGGGAATAGGGAGTCATTGTTTAATGGGTGTAGAGTTTCAGTTCTGCAAATGAATTCTCCAGAACAATCTCCAGATGGGTGTTAGCGTTGGTTGCACAACAATGTGAATGTACTGATTGCCACTGAACTGTACACCTGAAAATGGTTGGGGTGGTAAATTCCATGTTTTATGTATTTTGCCACAATAAAAAAGCTGGGTAAAAATGTTGCTGGTATGAAGTTTCAGTTATATTCTCAACACTTTTTCTAAGGCATATATTTTCTCTTCTACATCTGGACTTTCTTTCAAAAACATGTTTCTAAACATGTCCGCTGGAAGTACTCATGTACCACTGATATAAAAGAGAAAATTGAGGGCCTCCTTGGGGGCGCAAGGGGCTGAGTGCCACACTGTGGGGCTTCTGCAGCCACTGCAGCATGAGTTCAAATCCCCGCCTGGGAGGAGACCCCATGGCACAGAAGACCTCTCCCGTCTTGCCCACTACTACCCTCAGCAGTCTATTTCAGTAGATATGCCTGTTCTGCTCCCCATTGTCTCTGGTGTATCCTCTCAACCCCCACACCTCCAGCCTGTACCCCTTATGTGCATGCATAATTAAATAAAATCTTAAAAAAATAAATAAAGAGCAAATCGAAACAATGGCATTGCTTCTTCAAAATTAAGTTATTTGAACCTGGCATTTTCCCAGCCTTAAAGTTTAACTTCACAAGCCTTACAGTAAACATACAACCATTCTATCTACTGCCTCTCTCTTCTAGCCAACTTTTTTTGTAGAAAATAAACCAGAATGAAAACACTAAGAATGCTGCAATTTAGTAAATGAACTAACCTCTTTAAAGTTCCTCATACACAGTAAGTGTTCATTAGATGCTGTTTATTATTCCCAAGATGCTAATTATTAAGGCACAGGCATTTTTCTAAACTTAAAAAATAGGTTGCAATCTCATTATAAAAAAGTATGATCCAAGAGAAAATAGAGTAAGATGGAACAAGCCTTTATTTTTAGACATTTTCACAAAGAGGCTGTCAGTAAATAAACTTTCCAGTGGAGAAAAGAGAACATGAAAATCCACCTCCAGCCATCGCAGCGCTCCGCTCAGGGTCGAGGCTCATCCTGGCCCGAGTGGTGGGGTGGAGGTGTGTACTTCCCCTCCTTGATGAGCTTATCCCTCTGCCTCCTGATCGCATTCAGGCGACGGATCTGTCCAAGGAAGAAAGTATTAAACTTAGGGGCAAAATGCACACCAGAAAGTGAGGGCTGGAGAAACAGAATGAAAACTGATTTATTTTTAAACTAAGAAAGCTCCTCATCCTAAAGAATTCATTAATGTCTCAAAGATGAAACCCCCTTTTAAGAACTAACTAGAAATAGCTTCCTTCAGCTTTTAACAAATAATGTTCTGGTATACATAATAATAACACCTTGAAAATTAGTAATGGAACTGTTAGTAAGGAACATGTGTGCATAGTAAAATCTTTAAAAGGGTAGGGACCGTTTGCTGTTTTGTTTACTATTGTATTTCTAGTGCCTACAATAGTTTCTGCTGTAATGGTGATCCTATACGTATTTTTTTGAAAAAGCGAGTTTTCATGAGTCAGTTAAATCTCCCACTAACCTTAAAGAACTAGTCAAAATATAACTTCAGTAGAATAAATTTTAGTTATCCTAAATTTTGACATAAACATTAATCATTTCTTTTAAAGATTTAATTTATTTATGCATACAAGAATTGGGGTGTAGGCCAGAGGTGCGGGGGGTGAGAGGATTTGCCAGAGACACAGTGGGAGCAGAACAGGCGGATGGACTGTGAAGTACACTGCTGAGGGGAGCAGCGGGCGAGGCAAGAGAGGTCTGCTGTGCCATATGGGTCAGCTCCCTGGCTGGGGAATGGAACTCATGTCATGGTGGCTGGTGATACTTGATAGTGCTGAGACTTAAAACCCTGTACCACCAGGGAGGCCCAACACTATCCATTTTTTTTTTTTTTTAAGATTTATTCACTCATGGGTACAAGAGCTGGGATATAGGCCAGAGTCGCAGAAGGTGAGAGGATTCACCAGAGATAGAGTGGGGAGCAGAACAGGCAGACTGACACACTGCTGAGGGCAGTAGCGGGCACAACAGGAGAGGTCTGCTGCGCCATGTGGGTCCCCTCCCTGGCCGGAGCATGGTGTGGCAGATCTCTCCTGCTGTGCCCGTTGCTCCCCTCAGCAGTGTACTTCCATTGATCTGCCTGTTCTGTTCCCTGCTCTGTCTCTGGTGAATCTTTATTTATTTTTTTAAAGATTTATTTATTTATGCATACAAGAACTGGGGTACAGGCCAGAGGTGTGGGGTGAGAGGATTCACCACAGGGAGCAAGGAGCAGAACCGGCAGATCAACGGAAGTACACTGCTGAGGGGAGCAGCGGGCACAGCAGGAGAGGTCTGTCGCGCCATGTGGGTCCCCTCCCTGGCTGGCAGCAGGGATCGAACTCGTGCTGCAGTGACTGCAGTTTGCTTCATAGTGTGTTGCCTAACCCACTGCTCCACCAGGCAGGCCCAATAAATAAATCTTTAAAAAAAAAAAAAAAAAGTCTGTGCTTGTATCCATCCAAGCCTCACCAGGTTCAAATCCAGTTTCACCACTTAACAGCTATTTGATCTTGGCAATGGAAAATAATAGTAAAGCATCTCACAGGAAAGTTGTGAGAAATAAACTGCATTTTTATATGCCAAGATCTTAGAACAGTGCTTGAGTCTAACTCCCAGAATCACTAGCTTCTTCACCTAAAGGAAATATCTAGTTATTTAGGGTGATCTCTAAAATGATAACATTTCAATTCATAAATTCCCAGGATGAGAATATGACCTTAACAACTCTTTAATGTTTCTAAATGAGGAAATCAAGACCTAGAGGGAAAGTGACTTGCCCAAATTCACAAAACTAGTAGCAAGAACCAGCATCAAAACTCAGTTCTCTTAACTCCCAAGTTCTTTCCCACCCCACTGCCTCCTCTTGGTGTATATTTTCCATGAAAAGTAAAGTCTCAGTCTGAGCAGTACAGTAACTGGGGCCCATGAAGAGAGAGAAAGACATGCTGTGAACTAAACAGTGGTAAGAGGTCAATGATGACACAAAATTAATAACCTTTCTTCTATCAAAGTTTGGTTTTACTTTATCAAATGCTAATAACAGAAGTTAAAGATAAGAAATAAAAAAATTATAATAAGGGCCTCTTTGGTGGCACAATGGGTTAAGTCTTAGCACTATGAAGCCATTGCCAGCTGGAAGAGTGGATGTCATGCTGTTACAGCCTTCCCCTCTGAATCTTTGGTCAGACTCAACTAAGTCACCTCACTAATATTTCTATCTATCCCAGAGCAGAAATGGTTGTATGCGGTTCAATTTAACAGAGATGCTGTTATTTACTTCTTTCCTAATGAGGACTCAAGCTGAAATACTTTCACCCAAAGATATTTAAGGAAAAACAACCAAGGCTAGTTTATATTATGTCACATCTTACTGTAAAGATGGAAACAAACACATAGGTAATTTCAAACCAGATGGCTAGAGCAGAGTACAATGCTAAGGAAAATATGTGAGTAGATGAGGGAGAATACTGAGGAACAGGTCTTTCTCAGACATAAAGACATTTAACTTCCTTGACATGGAACCTAAGTAGAGAAGTTGTTTCACCACAAATGTGTTGCCAATTCACACTGGGCAACCACTGCTCTATGACCAATTAAAAATACTTAACAACAGTCCCAAAGAAACCACCTCCCATCTCCATTTCCTTACCGTTTTCTGCCGAAGCAGACATTCTTTGAAATCATGCATTTCTATCTCGCACTCTTTCTCTGCTCGAATACTACCAATTCCATGTGCACATTCTATCCATTCTTTTTCAAAAGCATGGCACCGAGCTGGAATCTTGTGAGGCTGCTCAGCGCTCTGGATTGTCATCCAGCGGTCTAAGTCAATGCCCAGCCGTTTCTGCACATCAAAGAAAGGCATGACTGCTAGGAAAGAGAAAAAAGGAAATCATGCCATAAAGTACAAATGAGTAATTCCTAAGAAAAATGTGATAGTATGATAGTTTTCTAGAAAGATACTTTATACTATTCTCCCATTTTCTCTCCAAACTTTTTCATTAGATAAGTTGTCCAGGTTTATGGTAAATTTCTGTCCTTTTTCACAAACCCCCAAGGAAAGGAGAACTAGAACTAACTAATGGCAGAAAGATTTTTTTCTATAGTGATAGTCATTTTTATCAAAAGTCATAATATTTGTCTTGAATCAGTAATCCCAAAATTTTCAGATAGATCTGAAGAACTGAAAAGAACACTTAAAAGAAACACAAAAACATTTCCCTACATGTTTTACATGCTCGACATCACCTTATCAACTTAGATGACACTACTCCTGAGAAGTAATCCTGCAATTGATGTCTCTCCTCTTTGTTAACATCTCTAACTTCTCACTGCAGTATTTTGCACACCATTGTATTGGATTATTTACTTGAATCTCTCCTCTATTGAACAATGGCAGCGTGAGGGCAAGGACCAGGTAGGGGCTCAGTAGTTGTTGGGAGAATGGGTTTCAAACAACTTAAATGTGCAACAACAGAGAAATGCATAATTTAATGAGGTTGCCACTTACAATATGATAGACATTGAGAAAAAAAATATGTTTTAAGGTACTTATGGAACAAAAGGGACCACAATTATGCCAAACAAAAATGGTCTGTAAAAGAAAGCTGGAAGCATGAACAAAGATGTCAATATACTTATGTATGAAAGGTAGCTTTATTTATTTATTTTTAAAGATGTATTTTATTTATGCATGCATGCAAGAGCTGGGGTGCAGGCGATCAGAGAAAGTACCAGCTTTGCTCAAGAGACTTGAAAATGTTGAGTTTGCAAAAGATCCAAGGGAAGAGTATTCCAATAAGGAACAGCACGAGTTACAGCGGGAGATGCTGGGTATGTGTGGGGGCACTGAGGGTCCAGAAGTCGCTGGAGTGCACTGGACTGGAGTGCATGTTCCGAAAAACAAAATGAAGCGTCCTATGAGGTTGGCAGGGTCTGAATCACCCAAAGCCTTGAAAGCAGGGATGAGAAGCGTGGACTTCATATTAAGAAGCAGAAGGCCAAAGGAACAGTCCTGCAAAATGCTAAATTAACCCAGAAAGAGGCCCGACAAAGGTGTGATCCACACCTTCAATGACATTGCGATGTGGGTGAAGGGGCCTGGGAAAGCAGAACATTCGCCCAGAGTTCGGGCCTGTAAGAAACGGACACTCAACAAAGCAGGAGGAGTAGTGTTAGAGAAATCACAGAAGGAAGCGACTAAAACTGAATTGCCCGGCGGACAAACGCAACCCCTACCCTTCTCCGGGCGTGCCCTTGTCTTCTCTCCCGCCGCCGCAAAACCACCACCGGTGCGCGACGCGAAGGTCTGCCGCAAAGGGCGCCCGCAGTACGACACTTCGAGCGCGACACCGGAAGCCGACCTTCTCTCCGCCGTCGCTCCGGAGAAATCATGGAAACCACACCTGTGAATCTGCGCCTGCGCAGGCCATCTCGCCTGGATTCTTAGCGATTTATATTGACTGAAACTGACTTTACCCAGACTGGCGCATTGGGGATTTCCTGCTCCCTGGTGGCCCGGTGCCCAGCATTCTCAGGACAGCTCGGATTGGTTGAGGACTTCACCAAGGTCACTCTAGAGAAAATCAGGCACCCCGGTAGTGATTAAGCGCATGGACTATGGACCCACGCTGAGTGGGTGGGGCCATAATGGTCCTGGGAAAGTTAATTTCATTTTGCCTGTCTCCTCTTTTTTCAAAAAAATTATTTATGCATATAAGAGCTGAAATATAGGTCAAACGTTAGCAGGACCGCGGTGGGGGGCCGTGGGTGATGGTGAAGGGGAGAGGTGAGAAGTGAAAGGATTCACCAGAGACCGTAGGGAGCAGAACGGGCGAATTGACTGAAGTACACTGCTAAGGGGAGCAGCGGCCGAGGCAGAAGTCTTGTACGCCATGTGGGTCACCTCCCTGACCTGTATCATCGAACTTGTTCTGCAGTGACTGGCTGTAGTTTGATAGCGCTGAGACTTAACCCCTTGCACCACTGGGGAGGCCTCAGTTTCCTCATCTTAAAAATAGTGTTTTAGAAAGGTAATAGTACCCACAGTTTAAGGGATTAACTGAGTTACTTGTAAAGCACCGAGGTGATAACTGGCATAAGAAAAGCACTCTGAGGCAACCAGTTTTTGATGTCTGTTCCTAAAGTTTGTGGGTTCAGGAAAGTGGAGGAGACCTTGTCCCTCCTGTTTCAAAGCCTCTAGTAACTCCGTCTGACTACAGCAGGGCCTTGGAAATGGTGTGTGCAGGTATCATAGTGTGTGTTATATGTTGGGGGTGTGTGAAGAAGTACTAGAATATGTATTTTTATTTACTTTTTTTAAATTGCTGCTTTTTGTATAAATGTTTGTAAGGGGCATAACAATACTGCAATCATACATATAAATGACATATTTGGACTGAAAATGTGTTTTCCTTTAAAGTGGTGTGCACTCAAAAAATTCAGACAAATACAGCCTTCCAGCCTTCCCAGACTCATTGTCCAACAATCCTTACCTTATACCCAAACAAGAACTTGCTAGTCCAGTGTGAAAGTCCTGTCATCCAGTGTCTTTTTTATTCTTTCTCCTGGGATGACATCATTTGCACCCTATGTCCATTTTTTGGCATGTAAAATTCCTGCTCTACTTCAGGACTATTGCATAGGTTTTCCTCCCAAACAGGTTAACTACCTATTCTGGAAAAAATTCCTAAGATCCCACAACTTCTGGTTTCTCCTCCCTTTTTTCTCCTCCTCATCAGATACATATCCCAAATGAGATCAGAGTTTCAATTCAACTAGAATCTCCTGAGCACCTACCTAATGCATGTCCAGCAGAATACTGGATATTATGAAATTAGTAACTCATGACTATTGCCCTCAAAATACCAGAGGTAAAAAGGTATTGGGGGGCCTCCCTGGTGGCACAGTGAGTTAAGCAACGCACTATGAAGCAAACTGCAGCCACTGCAGCATGAGTTGGATTCCTGCCGCCAGCCAGGGAGCTGACCTGCATGGAGCGGCAGACCTCTCCTGTCTCGCTGGCTGCTCCCCTCAGCAGTGTATTTCAGTCCATCTGCCTGTTCTGCGCCCCACTCTGTCTCTGGTGGATCCTCTCACCACCCACACTTCTGGCCTGTACCCCAGTTCTTGTATGCATAAATAAATAAATCTTAAAAAAAATACTGGTCACCACCACCCATTCCACTTCTGCTTTCTTGGGGTGTGTGTGTGCGTGTGTGTGTGTGAGAGAGAGAGAGAGAGAAAGAGAGAATCATCTCCTAGTCATTCAAGCAGGAAATGCAAGTAGTTTGCATTTTCCTTAACTTTCATCCAAATATTTAATTACTCTCCAACTTTTTCAAATATTTCTTCTATAGGTTTCCAATTTATGTCTTCCTTCTGCCTCCTAGCTCCTCATTTCAATCTGTTTTGCACTGATTAATCTTCTTAAACTACTGATTTCATTCTCCTTAGATAGCAGGAAGGAAGATTAGTACAAAGATGGGTGACTCAAATGCCTCCAAGCTACACAAAATTCACTATAAGGAAATGAAGACAAAAACACCCTGATAAATGGCAGCTTATGCTTGGCCTCATTTGAAGGGTGGAAGGAGTGGTGACAAATGGGACAAACCGGAGAGCATATGTCCTGTCTAAAAGTGGTGGTAGTTACTCGGTTATTTCTATTGCTGTTGAGTCAGGGCCCCACTTGTCAAGAGAAATCAATAACCACGTGTTATTGTTTTTAAAGATTTATTTATGCATGCAAGAACTGGGGTACAGGCCAGAGGTATGGGGGAGGGGATGAGAGGATTCACCAGAGATAGAGTGGGGAGCAGAACAGGCAGATTGACTGAAATACACTGCTGAGGGGAGCATCAGGCAAGGCAGGAGAGGTCTGCTGGGTCATGTGGGTCAGCTCCCTGGCTAGGGATTGAATTTATGCTGTAGCAACTCATAATGCTGTGCATATTGACCCCATGCACCACCAGAGAGGCCCTAACCATTTGGTCTTTTTTTTAAAAAGATTTATTTATTTATGCATACAAGCACTGGGGTACAGGCCAGAGGTGTGGGGGGTGAGAGGATTCACCAGAGACAGAGCAGGGAACAGAACAGGCAGATTAATTGAAGTAAACTGCTGAGGGGAGCAGCGGTCCAGGCAGGAGAGGTCTGCTGTGCCATGTGGGTCACCTTCCCATCCGGCAGCAGGGATAGAACTCATGCTGCAGTGGCTGCAGTTTGCCTCATAGTGCGTTGCTTAACCCACTGTGCCACCAGGGAGGCCCCACCATTTGGTCTTTAAATGTGAAATCTCCCAATTCAAAAATGTGGGGGCAACTACTTTTTTAAAAAGTGCTGGCTACACAAAACCCAGATTAAAAATAACCTTTTGAGGTGCAAGATTTCAACCCTTGGAGAAAGGGAAAATTGGAAGCAGTAAAAGCAACTTACTTTGCACTCCAATGGCTTTTTTCATCCTGCTTACTCCCATCTCACCTATTCTCCTGATTGCTGTGGTTGCTTTTCTAAAACTCAAGTCTGATCATTAAAAAAAAAAATACACTTCCTGAGTTTGTATCACATTTCATGGCCTTTGCAGCGTTTTCAGGAGGAAAACAAAGAAGAACAAACAGAACACAAAGGAGAGGTTCATTCATATTGCTCAGAAAAGGTCCAAGTTCTTGGGTATTGGCATTCAAGACCCTCCATGATCTGCTTTCCTCCCACTTCTAAATTTTCAGATTCATTACCTCCCACCTCCTGTTCTCAGTTATCCAGAATAGCACTCATGCTTCCAAACTTTGTAAAAGAGGTTTCTTCTGCCTGGAATTATCTAATGAATGCCTAATCATTGCACCATTTTCTGGGTCAAGTTTTCAGAATCCCTCAGGCACTTACTATATCTTTCTTGGGGCCATGTCACCCTGTAAACTTCATCTACAGACAATTGTGTACTGTTGATAAGCCGGTTCCCTCCACTGAACCAAACCCTATGGCACAGGTGTACACATGGATGTGCAGTGATGTCTAAGACAGGTGTTCCTCCACCAAAAAGGTTGAAAACTACAGTTCCCAGAAACCCCATGCAAGAACTGAGCCTGCCCAGTTGCTATGTTGACCACAGGTACCCTCTAGGATTCTTTTTTTTTTAAAGATTGATTTATGTATACAAGAGCTGGGGTACTGGCCAGAGGTGTGGGGGTGGTGAGAGAATCCACCAGACAGAGCAGGATGCAGAACAGGCAGATTGACAGAAACACACTGCTGAGGTGAGGCAGGAGAGGTCTGCTGTACCACGTGCGTCACCTCCTTGGCCGGCAGCAGGGATCGAACTCGTGCTGCAAGTGGCTGCGGTTTGCTTCATAGTGCGTTGCTTAACCCACTGCGCCACCAGGGAGGGCCCCCCTCTAGGATTTTTAGGACAATAGTGATGTGACTTCCAACATGAGGGATGCATTGCTCTTTTTTTAAAGATGTATTTATTTATGCACACAAGAGCTGGGGTACAGGCCAGAGTCGTGGGATGTGAGAGGATTCACTGGAGAGAGTGGGGAGCAGACTGACTGAAATACACTGCTGAGGGGAGCAGTGGGCAAGGCAGGAGAGGTCTGCTGCGCCATTCGGGTCCCCTCCCTGGCCAGAGGCAGGGATTGAACTTATGCTGTGGTGGCTGAGGCTAGCTTCATAGTGCGTTGCTTAACCCACTGCACCACCAGGGAGGCCTGGGATGCATTACTCTTAATGACCTCATTTACCTTTTTCCTGCCTTCAGATTCTCTGCTTTTGAAAGTGTAATTTTTTAAAAAAGATTTATTTATTTATGTATACACAGAAGTACTGAGGTGTAAATCAGAGGTGGGTGTGTGTATAAGACAACTCACCAAGACAGAGTGGGGAGCAGAACAAGCAGATCTACTGAAATACACTGCTGAGGGGAGCAGCAGGTGAGACAGGCGTCTGTTGCACCATGTGGGTCAGCTCCCTGGCCGGGTATCAAACTCAGACCATAGAGGTGATAGTACTGAGACTTAACCCCTGTGCCATCAGGGAGGGCCTGGAAGGGTAATTTTTACAACGGAATAAAACTCTTATTTTCAGAGAGGCAAATCTATGCCGTGGCCTTCCTCCATTTGGGTTTGGGGAACAGGCTTTAAGATTCTGTGACGATCTGGTCTTAAAACTGTCTTGCTTCACCTTCAATACATAAAAAAGGGTGATGGTTCAATAACCTAATGGGAGGGTCTTCTGAAAATTAACCTCAGCTTTTGCACACCCAGACTGTCTGGATGATCCTGCTGACTGCCCTCTAGGTCTCCATTCCTGGGGCTTCCATGCTTGACCTTTAAGATGTCCTAATATCTACACACCTTGTGCTGTCGTAACTCCACAAGAGCTTTACCACTAGAGATTAACAGTGGCGCACTGCATCTGATACCGCTATCCTAGATATCTGCATCTGATATCTCTGTTCTAGAGATACTAGTAGAGCGCTGCATCTAATACCACTGCCACATAGCTCCAGTAAACCAGGTAGCCCGCTGATCCTGGGGAAGAAAATGTGTTTGGAAACTTGTCTCCCCACCTCACCCTGTGATTCCTTATGTCCTGAGCTGTAGACACAAAGCCAGTAAGCATACTAACTTGAAAAAGAAGGTAATGGGCCCCAAGACCTGGGATTTGAAATCAAAGTGACCATTTAAAGGAGTAAAGAAAATAAGTGACCTCATTAGGGGTAAAGAAAATACCGAGTGGGGGCCCGCCCCGGTGGTGCAGTGGGTTAAGCAACGCCTTATGAAGCAAACCTCAGCCACTGCAGCATGAGTTTGATCCCTGCCGCTGGCCAGGGATGGGGACCCACATGGCGTAGCAGACCTCTCCTGCCTTGCCCCGCTGCTCCCCTCAGCAGTGTGTTTCTGTCAATCTGCCTGTTCTGCATCCTGCTCTGTCTGGTGGATTCTCCCACACCTCTGGCCTGCACCCCAGCTCTTGTATGCATAAATAAATAAATCTTAAAAAAAAAAAAAGAAAATATGGAGTGGAAGGTGAAACAGAACCAGGAACTAATGAAGTAAGCTGGAGTGGGGTGGAAGGCTGTTCTGGGCTCCTGGTGGCAGGCCAACCTGATGCTGGTAAACATTCCAGAACAAACTCCAGAACAAAATCCCCTCACGCTGATGTGTGAAGCTGCCTCTTGACTTTAATTAGGCTTCCCAACAGATATGATTACATGAAGGAAAAATCAGTTCAGGCTGAAGCAGCAATCTCCTGCACCTGACATACTGCTCATAAATTAACACTGGAGTCTGGTTTTACAGTCTGGCTAATACAGCTTTATTAGTGAGTCAGCCTTCCTGGGTACAGATCAATTAAACCAAACCAGCTGGAGGAAAACTGCCAAACAGCTAAGTCGCCTTCTCAAGGAAACACCCTGCTCTGTCCAGATGCACAGGACACTTATCAGAGCAAGTTTTATCATGTCTGCCCACTGGACTGTGAATTCTGTAGGTAAGGACTGCATCTCTTTTGGCTGCAGAGACAACCTGCAGGAGTTTCAGGTACTATACTGACAAGGAAAAGAGGAGCAGCAGGTACGCAATTATTAGTCAGTCATCACTGAAGAGGCAAGAACAGAGATAAAAGCTCAGGGTAGATCAGCTAAATAAGCACACTTATACAGGACATAAAATGAAATAGCGTAATAGACTTCCTCAGAAAAGTTCTTACAACCCAATCTAGGTACCTCTTTACTTTTATTTTCACTTTAAAACCTTGGTTTACTAGTGTTGCCTCACAAGAATGTAAACACCTCAGAGAGCAGGGACCTCGTCTGTCCAGTTCGGTGATTTATTCCTATTGCCCACAACAGTACTTACCAAATAACAGGTGCTCAATGAATATGTGTCAGGTGAGTAAGTAACTTTACCTTGAAGAAGGGAGCAGAAAGACAATTGCCACTCAGGTAGGCATTTTGCAAGTGAAGGGATTTAACTCCAGGCAAAGAACAAACAGCACCACAAAAAATAAGCTGAGTTGGTGTTGAGAACAGTTTGAGGGAAATAATTTCAATATTCCATGCAAGAATTAAACCTAGTTTTTATTTTTATTTTTTTAAAGATTTATTTATTTGTAAATAAATAAATCTGGCTGGGATACAGAGTCCAGGGAGGTGAGAGGATTCACCAGGGACAGAGTGGGGAGCAGAACAGGCAGACTGACCGAAACACACTGCTGAGGGGAGCAGCGGGCCAGGCAGGAGAGGTCTGTCGCACCATGTGGGTCCCCTCCCTGGCCAGTGGCAGGGATTGAACTCGTGCTGCAGTTTCTGCGGTTTGCTTCACAGTGCAGTGCTTAACACACTGCACCACCAGGGAGGCCCAAACCTAGTTTTTATTTTTATTTTTTTAAAAATTTTTAAAAGATTTTATTTATTTATGCATATAAGAGCTGGGGTACAGGCCAGAGTCCAGGGAGGTGAGAGGATTCACCAGACAGAGCTGGGAACAGAACAGGCAGACTGACTGAAACACACTGCTGAGGGGAGCAGTGGGCTTGGCAGGAGAGGTCTGCTGCGCCACGTGGGTCCCCTCCCTGGCCAGCGGCAGGGATTGAACTCGTGCTGCAGTGACTGCGGTTTGCTTCATAGTGCGTTGCTTAACCCACTGCGCCACCAGGGAGGCCCAAACCTAGTTTTTAATAGGTAGTTTTAAGAGAATGTAAAAACAAACCAAAAAACATCAAACCCCCACAGGAAACAAACCAAAAAAACAAACCAAACTCCCCACCAAAACTCCTAGATTAGTTAAGGGACAAAAGCAAGTCAAACAAAACAAAATGAATCTTTGAAGATTTATTTATGCATATAAGAGCTGGGGTATAGGCCAGAGGTGTGGGGGTGGGGAGATTGAGAGTATTCACCAGAGACAGAGTAGGGAGCAGAAAAGGCAGACTGACTGAAATACATTGCAGAAAGGAGCAGTGGGTGAGCCAGGAGAAGTCTGTTGTGCCATTTGGGTCAGTTCCCTGGCTGGGGATTGACCTCATGTTGCAGTAGCTGCCTACAGCTTGATAGTGCTGTGTCTTTAACCCCTGCACCACCAGGGAGGCCCCCAAAACATGCATCTTTGAAAGTGTAGTTATGGGGAGAAGGAAGGGGAGACCAGGAAGATTCAAGGATCATGCTCTACTTAGTCAGGCAAAGCCAGAGTCATGTTTAATCAGCCTTCCCAGTCTACGTGTAGACCTGTTATGACTGGACATAAAAAAAGGCTCTTAACCAGTAAACCTGTCCCTAAGCCATTATTTGTCTCTTTACTTGTACTGACCCCTAAATTAATTTTTCCCAAACTCTTAAATTCCCACACAATAAGGGGCCTAACTCTTAGTAGCCAATGGTGTTTATTATTAGTCTGTACCTAGCTTTTCAAGCTCTTTCCAGTGTCAGGGTTTTATACTCTCACTAAATAAGAATGTCCTCCCTGCAACCACCATGATTTCCTACCACCCAGCCTTGGTTCATTTCAAATCCCAATTCCTTTTGTAACAGCGTCGTCCCAAAAAAGGAAAAAGTTCCAAAATCCTAGTTCTGCCCTAAGTAAGTGGAGCTGAGGAGGAAAAAATTCTGCAAAGAAGGAAGGAAAAAGGAAGCAAGATGGGGAGCAGCAAGGAGACCTGGAAAAGGCATGTGGAGCAGAGCCACATGTAAAGAAGCTGCGCTTGCTTTTTAGTCTTAAACTAGTTAAAACAAATGTGAGAAACCCGTGGGGAAGTTAACAATAGCAGTTTTCATCTTAATTTTACTCTTTTCCTCCCAAATTTATCTAACTCTTTCTAACCCTTTTCTATAAGACACTACTAAAAAATCCTTTAAGCATGTGACAAGCTTTTAAGCCTTACTTTAAGCCAATCCTATTTAGCTAAACTTTTACCCTCAAAAAAATAAATAACTTTAAATAATTTAATCACTATGTTTTTTATTCTTTCTGTATTATACCCTAATTATATTAAAGTTCCTTTCCATTAAAAGCCTTATATGTTATCTTAATGCGGCAAATAACAAAACCCATTCAGAGAGGGCAAATTTAAAAATTCTAAGGTGCTCCTCTCCCTACCCTGTAACACTTTTGCCTGAGTTCACTCCAATCCACCTATCCTAGTGAAGGGAAGGCTTCCTGATCACTACTGTTGCTTAGAACCCTATCTTTTTTTCACTGGTCTACCACTTGTACCATTCATGCAAAACTTAGCAACTTTTACCTTCCTGACGTATATTCCTTGCTAGATGGAGGGGCCTAGATTCAACTGACTAAGTATTCCAAGTCAGGTACTGGGGGTAAAAAACAGACTGAATCTGCCAGGCATTAAAAACTCAAATTCTCTGTTCTCCACAAATAAAGGACTCAGAAAACTCAAGAATTGCTTACCAAATGATTGAAAAACCCTCAATGCCAACATCGACAAGTCTTTCCTTACTTTTCCCATTACCATGAAGGAAAGCCAGGTTAAAAATCTTCAACTAAAGTTCTGATGAGACAAAAAACATATAGAACTTCCACTTACAGAAACAGAGTATCAGGAAATAGCAACTTGCTGCTAAGGTCAACTAAAAAGCAGTAGAAATATAAAAACCATTTTCTTAAAAGAACTAACAGTCCCTCTCATATATTTTTTTCCTAGTAAAAAACTGGGTTATGTGTCTTTCTCTCCTTCCCAGTTTGTAGAAGGCTCTTTCACAGAGGAAATGTACTCCTCTAGCTGTGTTCTACATGAAGGGTAGACACTGGCATCGTTTCAACTCCCACCAGAACTGTGGAAGGACATCTCTGAAAGAGGATGCCCAAATTCCCAATCACTAACTCTTTCAGAGGTGATGGCTCTGTTACTGGCTTCCTGGCAGAAACCACAAGTTGGAAGACTTTGATCAAACCAGATTCCTGGAAGAGTCTGCTACAGCAGATGAAAACATCCCAAGTTACACTCAGTCCTATTCTTGTTGAAAACATGAACTGTGTGAATAAAACCCTTCAGCCCTCTTTAAGGAAAAAAAACAAACCTACCTATGAGTAGAAGTTTCTTTTTTTTTTTTTTAAAGATTTATTTATGCATACTAGAAGTAGGGTAGAGGCCTGAGGCAAGGGAGGTGAGAGGATTCACCAGAGACAGAGTGGGGAGCTGAACAGGCAGATTAACTGAAGTACACTGCTGAGGGGAGTAGCGGGCGAGGTAGGCTAGATATGCTGTGCCATGTGGATGCCCTCTCTGGCTGGGGACAGAACTCGCGCTGCTATGCCTTGGATGCTTCACGGTGTGGCACTCAACCCGCTGTGCAACCAGAGGCCCCCAAGTAGATGTTTTTTGAAAAATAGATTGAGAACCCAGGCAGTTTAGAAATCTTTTATTTATGCATACAAGAGCTGGTGTGCAGGCCAGAGGTGCAGGGGGTGAGAGGATTCACCAGAGTCAAGAGTGGGGAACAGAACAGGCAGATTGACTGAAATACACTGCTGAGGGGAGCAGCGGTGAGACGAGGTCTGCTGCACCATGTGGGTTAGCTCCCTGGTCAGGGATTGAATTTGTGCTGAGGTGGCGGCCCACAGCTTTAGTTCTGAGACCCAACCCCTTTGTGCCACCAGGAAAGCCTTAGAAATCTTTTTTTTGATTAAGGAGCTGAGTAACTTTGCCAAAGCCTTGGAAAGCCCAGAGATCCTCCCTATCCTGGGTGCAGCTAAAATTGCAGACAAGACCCAGCTGATCAATAATATGCTGGCCAAAGTCAATGATATGATTATTGGCGTGGAATGGTTTTTACATTCCTTGCGGTGCTTGACTTGGATTTTTTGCTTGACTAAGAGCTAAGGTTGCCATCGACTTGACATGCAAAGCTGAGAAGCATGGCGTGAACACTGCCTTACCTGTTCACTTTGTCATTACTGACAAGCTTGATGAGAATGCCGACTGGCCAAGCCATCATGGCCACTGGCATACCGGCTGGTTTGATGGGCCCTGGTCCTGAGTAGCAAGTACACTGAGGCTGCTGCTCGGACTAGGCAAACCGTGTGGAATGGACCTGTTGGTGAGTATGAATGGGAAGCTTTTGCCTGAGGAACCAAAGCCCTCATGGATGAGGGTGAAAGCCACATGTTGGGATGGCATAACCATCAAAGGGGATGGAGACACTTACTCCCTGTGCCAAAGGAACACAGAGGATGAAGTTAACAATGTGAGCACTGGGGGTGGAGCCAGATTAGAGGTCCTGGAAAGTAGTCTTTCCCAGGATAGTTCTCAGCTAAGTTTAATACTTTCCTGTCTTTTGGTTCCTGTGCAGTATATTTGTTAACCTGTCCGTTCTGTTCCCCACTCAGTGCTTTCTGCATATCCACACTCTCTCTGAAGCCACTCTCAAGACTCACCAAGGCAGCAGAGAAGTCACTGTTCATTAAAAATGGTGTTAAACAACTATCTTTAAGTCCACGCTATTTTCTAGTAAAACATTCTAACATTTCTGTTATGAAAATTTCAAATTTTAAGTATGTTGAAAATAACTACTCTAAACCTTTTCCCCAGTAGTATGGTCCCTGTTCCCATCCTTGAAAATCATTGCTCTAAAAAGCTGCACAATAGCTCTTTAGAGAAAAATAGTTTTTATTTTTAAGATTAAGTTTTTTCTGCTATATTTCACATCCTAAGAATGACAACTTAGTACACTTGTCCAACAAATCATTATGCACCAAGTTTTCCTTGTCTGTACACTTTTCAAAATGTGTGTTAATACTACACTGAAAAGGGGAGGCCTCCCTGGTGGCGCAGTGGATTAAGCAACACTATGAAGCAAAATGCAGCCACTGCAGCACGCGTTTGATCCCTGCCACTGGCCGGGGAGTTGACCCACATGGCACAGCAGACCTCTCCTGCCTCACCTGCTGCACACCTCTGCAGTGTATTTCAGTCAAATCTGCCTGTTCTGTTCCCTACTACTCTGTCTCTGGAGAATCCTCTCACCCCTCCAAACCTCTGGCCTGTACCCCAGTTCTTGTATACATAAATACATCAAAGAATTTGAGAGTTTGATGTTAATAAGGGGCTGATCATATTGGAAAGTTAAGAATCACTGATGCAGAAAAGAAGGTTCTGGTCTGCAGATCTGATGACCACTGTAAAAAACTCCTGTAATTTCCAAGTGCACAGTCTTTTATATACCATACTGTACTAAACATTTTCTTTACATGGACTATTTCATTTAATCTCACACTTGAAAGCAAAAACCCAATGATGTACATCAAATAACCTTGACAATAGGAAACTATGGCTCAAGAAGTTCAGTAGCTTGGCAAGGCTCACATAAAGAAGTAAAGGCAGAAACTCCAGGTCTAAGGACATCCAAAGCCATTTCTTTACACTAGCCAACCTATCCTTCCTTGTGGGCAGGAAAGACTGTGTGTGAAAGGCTGGTCCAAATTCTTTAACGTCTGATATTCTTCCCCTGGGTAAGCTCATAATCTTCACTGCCTCAGGAATTTTGATGTCGCCTGTACTCCACTGACCAAGACAGGGACGCTTACTCCTTTCATTTCTGTTAAGCCTAAGACTTTACCGAAGAGGAAAACAATTGGAATTAAACTAGAGAAAACAACTTAGACATGTCTAAGACCACAGGTCTCAGTCAGTATTTTTATGTATCTGTACGCTGATTTCTTCCCAGGGCCTTGACCAGCTTCCATGGGACTAAGACCTTTTCTACTGGGAATGCCCTGAAGTTTAAACCCTATAAATCATTGTCTAGGGAAACATTCCTCCTTTTGCTAGTCTGAGGTACACCTCTCTTTCTGTCCTATGAACTACCTTTTCTCTAGATTTAACACTAAACAAACATGTCCAGTTTGTTTTGAGAATATCCTAAAGCCCATGGTAGTATGTGGTCTTACCCTTTGGCTCCAAACAGCAAACATATAACAGGCAAACACAGGGTGCAGTGTGATGGTGTGTGCCGTTATCCTTGTAAAAACTGACTCTGCTTTCTAGCCAGAAACTTATTTAGTAGAAATAGGGAGTGAATGGGCACATCATACTGATTCTGTACCAAGACTTCAGAGAGGCTGAGTTCCCCACTCCTGGTCCATCCTTCAGGACTTCTGATGGTCCTATTGCTGCCCTTCCCTTGTTTTGGTGTAACGATCCCCGTCAAGCCGCTCCTACTACAACCACTGTTATGCTCTTCCTTCTGGGAACGAGCAACTACCTTGGAAAAAGAAGCGATGAGACAAACTTCCCTTCAAATATGAAGTAAAAGAATTCTTTTAACGATTAAAAGATCACTGTTAAGCTCTAAAAAATGTCTATAAATCTTAAATGTAATGCTGAACTAGGGAAATGTAGCAGTCTCGCTTAGGTTATTAGAGGAAATATTATCACAGTATTAAGAAGGCAAGGTAAACAAATAGCTTAAGTATTTTATTTGTTTGCAACTAAGCTTGTTAACACTATATAATGAAAATGTACAAAGAATAACATTGCAGTTTTTGGTTAGATTTAAGT
>JAGFMF010012145.1:14857700-14876140 GCA_019455555.1 Galemys pyrenaicus | reverse complement strand
TAACTTCCACCTCCTCAAAACAGAGGCTACTTTCTGTTCATCAGCCTTAGAAACAAGGTGAAGAACAGCCTGTAAGCAATTTCGGGCAGGGGTTGCCAAAACAAAGCTTAAGCAATTGAACATGGACACCTCTTAAAAGCTGGGGGAACCTGATCAAAGGATTCAAATTCTATGAATAACTGATACACAAGTGGCTCCTCCAAGTAGCAATGCCGCTGGGGCCTGGCCCATCCCGGTGCTCACCTGTTATGCTCCGAAGCAAACCCTGATGCTCCTGTTCCTGGGGAGACGTTTTCTTTTTAAGAGGTTCAGTGTCCAAGAAGCTCTTTGTGTGAATGAGGTGAACACAGACTCCATGGGTATTTTAAGGCTTGGAGTCAAAGTATTTTTCTAACAGGGCTAGGCAGAGTCCAAATGTCAAATGGCCTGTCTCCACTTTGTTCTAGTTCCTTACCACATCTGTAGATCTAGGACCATAGACTTTTGTTATATTGTCATAATCACATCTAATGTCCACCCTAACTTATGATTCATATTCTGTGCCCGGAAACAGTCCCTGTATTTAACAATAATACCTACATGTAAAACAATCCACTGTTACAACTTGTATGGTCACAAAACATTAATGATCTTTTCTGTAGACCAAGTAATGTTTTTAACCATAATTGTCGTGCATCAAATTCACAGCCAGAATCCCCAAGATCAAAAAAATTTGCACAATACAAATAATAACTTAAAGTACACATACACACATATACACACACTCTCACACACACTTCTTACAGACTGTGCTTGGGGAAACTCCATTTGTTGAATGCCACCAAGGGCATATTTTGCTAAACTGCTGCTCCAGGTATTTTTGTTTGGAAAAATCTATCACAGTAGGGCACAGCTGTTTATTGGATGAGCAGAAAAGAAAGATATGCTTGTGGCAACCAGAAAGTTTTAAGGTCTTTCAAGTTGTATAAAATGGACCTGCAGAAAACGTTTAAGTGTTCTCAGGATGCAAAGTTGGAGCTGAAATGTGATATCAAACCAGTTGCAAAAAGTGTACAGCAGCCATCTCTTGAGGTCAAACCTGGTACCCAGATATGCAAGAAAGCTTCAGGACACGTCTATAAATAGGAATAAAGAACAAAAGAATGTAAGGATACCAAAAGATGTAGTATATGGCTTTAAAAAAAAAACATTAACTAGTGACCATAGTAGTAGCAGCATAAGCGATAGGAGCTACCACTTGAAAGGTCCTAATTCTTGAGCATGTATCTGACCCATGGTCAGTTTAGGTACATAGCTACTTGTAACTTATGACCAGTAGTTGGTAGTTTCAAGATGTTTAATGTTAAGAAATTCTAGTCACACATTTGATAAGCTAGTTTAAGGTTAACTTTAATAAATTAACAACTGCCGTTATCTTTCTGGGAAAAGGCTAAGAAATAAATACACTGGCAATGAAGTCAGACTACTTAGGTTTTAAGCCTGACTAACCAATTAGCCACATGAATTCAGGCGAATTATTTAACCTCTTTAAACACTATCCTTACCTGTAAAATAGGGCTAATAATTATTCCTCGTAGGGTTACTGTACATTAAATAAACTTTGGTGAAGATTTAAAGGCTTTAACAAAAATCTAGGCATCTACATATTCTTTAATTAGGTATTAATTTACCTCACAAGGACTTTTTGCTCTCAGGAGATAAAAATCAGCTCCAAAATCTTACTCTTGGAAATTGGAAAATTCAAAGAAAAACTTTGAATACTCACAGCTTGTTGGCCTTGTCCCGTATCGTCGCATAATCTGATCATGTGTGAATTTCACAAAAGATTCATATTGTTCTGTGAGAGGAAAGACAATATATACTATTCCCAGAAACTCTCTCCCAGCTTTTCAAGAATCACATGACAGGATACATCTGAATTATTCATTCTCAGACCCTCCTTATAATGGTCACTCTGAAATCTGTTACTTCCTTTTAGACCCCAAATCTGTGACTCTCAGATAGTCACTAATATTTTACTAATAATCTCACCTCTGTAACTCTATCCCTTACTAATTGTTTCTCAAGATGGACATATATGTGCACTACTACAGGACAGCAAAATTCAGAAAATCTGGACTGAAAGCTCTTTTCTGCACTTACCTATACTACAAATCCAACATACACTGTGAGTGAAAGAATTGTACTGGTTTGAGAGCTAAGAGACAATTCCATACCCACTACTTGTATACATTCCCACAAAAGTTGCTGCAAAAGGGAAATTCAGAAGGACGAACATTTGTAAACAGAAAGCTAGCAGGTCTGAACAATTTTGGGGGGAAGGTAGGAAAGGTGGGTGATATACTAGAGCTTCTTTTTCTAATACATATTAATATTAAAGGATCAAAGAAGTTCAACATAACTTTGTTGTTAAACAGCTCTCAATTCAAAACAGACCTATTAATGTTTTGAGGAAGCACATGGTATAGGAAACAATACTGTTAATGGAGTAAGTCACTGCCTAAAAATTCTCTGATCACAACATTGTTTCCTTTCACTAAAACAAATACTACTTTCTATTCCTGATGCAGATCCCTTCCTTTCAAAGACATTACTAGTCGCCATCATTCCCTTTGTTCTAGCCTGAGCTGTGCTTTCCAGACTTTAATGTAATTTTCAATCACAGGACGCCAGACTTCCCACATCCACAGTGACTCCCATCAGAAAGTCTGAATGTGTTGACTAAGTACCACTCTTCAACCACCTGTTGGGAGTTAAGCACCACCCCAACCACCTGTTTACCAGCCAGTAGGCCATTAACCCATTCAATGCCTTTATTCACATGGAAAATCTCTAACAGAGAAGCTTGGCTTATCCTGTTTCAGAAATGTAAATGAAAGTCTTTCCATAAAATTTATAAATGAAATGTTTACAGTCACCAACAAGAATAATTTAATACTCGGAAATCTTTAAACCTTCCAGCATGAAGTCTTACTCTTTTTCTAAATTACTACTTACTTTACCAGGGTTAATCCTTACTGAACTCTATTAACAAAGGTATAGCATTGCCTCAGCCTACCTGCTAGTTTGGTATTGAGGATCTGCTCATACTCCTCCCGGATTTTATCTTCATAGTCTTTTAAGAGACGCTCACATATTATTCCAACTTGTCGGAGGGTAAAGGTGGGCTGGTCCTTCTTCATCCAGGAGGAACCTGGCCAAAAGACAAACCTTTTGTCTTTTGTTTGTTTATACAATACATTCTAGTTCTAAGGTTTAGTACTAATAGCTTTGTGCATATATACCTAGGATACGAAAACTGTTCAGAAAAAAATAGATTTCTCTAATTTTTAAAAAAGATTTATTTATGCATAAAAGAGCTGGGGTACAGGCCAGAGGCTTGGGGGTGGTGGTGAAAGGATTCACCAGAGACAGAGCGGGGAGCAGATCAGGCAGACAAGGTCTGCTGTGCCATGTGGGTCCCCTCCCTGGCCGGGGATCGAACTCATGCTGCAGATGCTGCAGCCGCTTCACAGTGCCAGATTTCCCTATTTTATAAGAATATTTCTACAAACTTCAGACAAACTCCATTTGTTTTTAAAAAGCAAAAAGTAAACTGAAAAGTATGAGAAATAATGTGATTCAGGTAAGCAAGTTAGAAAAATAGTTCTAAGCTATAATAACGTGAGCCCATACTACAAGTCTATTTGGTAAGGGAAAAGAACAAAACGTTTAAACTGATATCAAGTCTTTAGTCTGGATTAGAGAAAGTAGATTCACAGCATGAAAACTATCTAGGGCCCTCCCTGATGGCGCAGTGGGTTAAGCAATGCACTATGAAGCAAACAGCAGCCACTGCAGCATTAGTTCGATCCCTGCTGCCGCCTGGGGAGGTGACCCACATGGCGCAGCAGACCTCTCCTGCCTGGCCCGCTGCTCCCCTCAGCAGTGTGTTTCAGTCCATCTGCCTGTTCTGCCCTCTGCTGTCTGGTGGATTCTCTCACCTACCCACACCTCTGGTCTATACCCCAGTGCTTATATGCATAAATAAAGAAATCTAAAAAAAGAAAACTATCCAGATTCTTGAGATCATCTAGACCCATGTTTATCTAAGGTGGTACATCATAATTATCTTTAGTTTTACAACAGAAAAAAAGAGGTTAACACATTCTGAGCTACAGCTTGGGTATCTTTAAGTTCCACAGGTTATTCTGATAAGAAACGGTTAGGAGTCTGAGATGCAGGTCAAGTAGTTTGCCTAATATAAAACACTATTAGCAAAGTCACTGAAGTAGACAGTCAAGCACATACTTTTTTTTTATTCCATTATTTGCTTAGAAGAACTGGGATGCAGGCCAGAAATACAGGGGTGAGAGGATTCACTAGTGACAGAGTAGGGAGCAGTAGGTGGATGCACCAAAAACACACTGCAAAGGGGAGCAGTGGGTGAGACAGGAGAGGTCTGCTGTACCATGTGCACCAACTCCCTGGCTGAGGATAGAATCTAGGCCATAGTGGTAATATTGCTGAGATCAAATCCTCAGGCCATTAGGGAGGCCCTCAAGCATTATACATCTTACTCATCCTTGATTCCTTTTAAATCTAGGCTGAGAAGAGTGAAATATTCACGAGATAGTAGTAGTTTTAGTAGAAACTAAAGCATCCACTGGAATGCAGAGAAAACATGGAAATGAGAAAATGTGGAAATATTCCTGATCATAAAAGCAACAGCTCCAGTTTTGAGCTGTTCCTTAAAGCTCAGCCTAGAACCTGTTTTTTCAGTCCTCTATATAAACCATTAAAGACCTAGAAAGTTTTTACTTAAAACAATTTTTTTCTCTACAAATGAAGGCAGCCACTATTTGTACTTGTTTTCCTACACATAACATATTCTGTTACTTCAAAATTATATCACTAAAATCTTAAAGAGGAAACTAAGGGGAGACTTGCTAGCTATAACCATTGTATGGTCTACCACGTATACGTGTGGCAAAGACCTTTGGATTCTAAGGAGACAATCAAATATATTCTCAAAGTAGAACTCACAGAAAAAACAGTGTAAGGTGAACAACTCAGGGGCCTCCCTAGTGGCGCAGTGTGTTAAGCAACATACTATAAAGCAAAACGCAGTTACTGTAGCATGAGTTCGATCCCTACCACTGGCCAGGGAGGTGACCCACGTGGCATGGCAGACCTCTCCTGCCTCTCCCACTGCTCCCCCTCAGCAGTGTATTTTGGTCGACCTGCCTGTTCTGTTCCCTACTGTCTCTCATGGATCCTCTCTCATCCCCTACATTTCTAGCCTGTACCCCAGTTCTTGTATGCATAAATAAATCTTAAAAAAAAAATAAAGTGAACAATTCAGTTACTTTATCAAATGTCACTTTATTTATTTTTTTTAAAAGATTTATTTATTTATGCATACAAGCACTGGGGTACAGACCGGAGGTGTGGGGGGGTGAGAGGATTCACCACAGAAAGCGGGGAGCAGAACAGGCAGATCAACGGAAGTACACTGCTGAGGGGAGCAGCGGGCACAGCAGGAGAGGTCCACTGCGCCATATGGGTCCCCCGCCTGGCTGGCAGCAGGGATTGAACTCGTGCCGCAGTGGCTGCGATTTGCTTCATAGTGCGTTGCTTAACCCACTGCGCCACCAGGGAGGCCCTCAAATGTCACTTTAAAAAATAGTCACTATCTCAAATAGTGACATTTGATATAGTGACAAAGCAGGAATGTTACCCCATTACTCCCTCCCTTTAGCTCCTGGGTAATATCAATTTGTGTTCTGTAAAAAGACAATTTTTATCAAGGTAATTTTTTTTTCCCATGTAGAAGAACTGGGGTGTAGGCCATAGGTGCAGGGGGTGAGAGGATTCACCAGAGACAGAGTGGGGAGCATAACAGGCAGATCTACTGAAATACACTGCTGTGGGGAACAGTGGATAAAACAGGAAAGATCTGCTGCATCATGTGTAGGGTGGATGGGGATCAACCTCAAACTAGGCTGAGACTTAACCCCTAAGTAACCAGAGAGCACTATCAAGCTAATTTTTAACTCAGAACTGTCAAAAAAAAAAGAATGTTTTGTGAGGAAATAAACTGATTCACTCTTAAAGGAGAGAGATGTTTGAGTACTGGCATGTAGACTATTTGCAAAGATATGGCAGGCAAGACTGGTTGAACTATGTGACCATGAAGATTCTCTCCAACCCAGAGATTCTATTTTTGAGCACATCCTCTGAGCACCTGTTGATGTTACACAACTTTCTGCAATGATGGAAATGTCCCATAGTTGTGTTGTCTAATACAACAGCTACATTGCCTACTAAGTACTTGAAATGTGGTCACATCTGAGAAACTAAAGTTAAAATTTCAAGTGGGCAGTGGCTATGGTATTACACCCTGCAGTTACTGAGTACTCTTGCATTGGGTAGATTAGAAGTTCAACCAAATCAATCAAGTCTTTTTCCATTTTATAAGTATTAGATAAGATATATGCTTTACCATCATCTTGATTACATTTACCAGCTCTCAAATGGACTGTGGACACAAAACTTTGCTTACCTGGAGAACTAGGTGCTGTGAGTGCTGAGGAGTGAGGCTGACTTTCTGAAGTACAAGCTTCACTTTGATTAAGAACAACTTCTAAATGTCTCCACCTCTGATAACGACTATATTCTTGTTTTATGTTCTGGAAAATTTGCTCTAATAAAAAAGAAACACAAATATTCACTTACGTCATTTCTTCAAGCATTGTGTCCCTTCCCCCAAGTTACTAATAAGAAAAATGTTTACACTCAATAAAGCTCTCTATAACCCCAAAAGCATGCCCTCTTATGGTTGTTTCAACAATACTTTGAATAGAGCTATTTTGGCCTAAGAGACCAGCAAGTTCCCTATGTTTGTTTTCAGTTAACACTGAGGACCAGATTCGCTGTTTGTTGGATGACTAATGAACAGAACATACAAGAAGCTTTGTCCCATCTGGGTCTGGGACTCAAGATCTTTGGAGAAAACAATAGAAACCAGTATGGCTACAGCTTGGACACTGACCAGAGGAAGACCTAAGGTAAGATTTGTTGCTTGAAACTGATGCAGGGCTTAGAATTTTCTGATCCTATTATGAGGTAATATCTGATAGCATTTACATTACTATTCTGAGTCAAAGGAATCATAAACCAAACTTGTTAGCATTATTGAAAGGAGCCCAGGACACACAAAGCACTAGTCACTTTGAAGTACACATCTAGAGACAACACAGAATCTGGAACAATGTGGTTTTCAAGTTCTTCCTTTTTTAGTGGTGGGATATACACTTTCCAGATAATAAACCTCCTTAAAAATTAAGAAACAGAAAATTGTAGCACCACCCCAACTCACATGATTCAACTGTATACTTTGCTGTAACCATGGATTGTGACCTTGGGAAGTCACTCAGGATTCTCAGCCTACTTCAATATAAATGTTAAATGCCTATTTGACAAAAATCAATGATACTAACAATTTTATATAAATAGTTCTTGGTGCAGACCAAGAACATGAACTTAAAGTAACTTCACACATAAAGTCCATAATGCTCAGCCTAGAACAATGTAGGATTAGCTTTTCTTTAGAGTGCTGAGAAGTTCATATTTTAGATCCCTCATCTATAAAATGTATTACTCTCCAAGCACATACTTGCCAGATTCAATACAAGGATGTAAGGAACTGTAAAGACTTGAAACAAGAAAGGACAGGTATGAAGACAATGCTCAAGAGAACAGAAGGTCTTTGATAAACTTCTAACTGCCTGCTCTATGGCAAAGTGAACAAATGGAAAGATACAGTTTTGAGGCTGGTAGGACCAGCAAGTCCCAAAATCTATGCATGTGATACACAAATGTATATGAAAGCAATAATGGAGGCAATTTTCCCCCATAAAACAGGAAAAGGCATTTAAAATACAAATTCCTTTTTAGTGATATATTTATCACTAAATAATTTTAATCCTTGACTCTCCCCAACCCCCTTTTTTTTGAGGTTGTGCTTCTGGGTTATATGAGACTAAACTCATCCTCAAAATTCTACAATGGTTTAAAGACTAACATTGGAACTCTTTAGTATGCCATTCCATACTTTCCAAGACTCCGTCTGAAATTATTTTTTAGTTCCATCTCCCACTACAGCCAAGTTGCATTAAACAATCCCTTCTTTGAGATTTCTCGGTTTTGTTCAAAGTTTCTCTCTGCTTGAAATGGGACTGTGTCTCTCCCCCAACATTATTCATGATCCAGCCAAAATGCTATTTCAATCTGGAAATTACTTCCCAACCCTCAAGTCATGATCAAGTAAATGCTCTGCATCTAGACTCACTCCATGTTTATAAAACTAAGATCACATCACCAATCCTCTTCCATTCACCTAGTTCATTCAAGCTTCATTTTATAGGTCCTTTCCAGCAAAAAGTATCTTGACATCTCTTTTTTTTTTTTTTTTAAGTAAAGACAATTTCTCGACTATTTCTTGGGAGAACTTTATCACCTACCAGGTAACTACAGTATTATAAAATCAAGTCAGATTTAAAATTTTACTTTTTATTATTGGCTTAATTCTTTCTATAACTACTATGTCCTCCCCATTCTTTCTTTTTAATTGGGTATCTTTCACTTAAGCCAAAGCACCAAATAATCATTAATACTTATAGTGATCCCCATCATATAGCACTCTGCCATATTTAGGCTTCCAAACACATTCAACAATCCTGTATTGAGCATTTGCTGCAATGTGAATTGCAACAGAATTAGTCTAAAGGGTAGTTTTGGAATAAAAAAAAAATCACACAAAATTCATCAAGGTAGACAGGGAATGTACTCATTCTTTTTTGCTGAAGAGAGATCTAGAAAGATTATGACCAACCTTGGCTATCTGCAGCAGCAAGTGGAAGAAAAAAATATCACTTCAAGAAGACATCTAATACTCCCTGCTTTTGAAAGGCTCTCTACAAAGAACTTGTGCAAACATTATCTCACTCAGTACATAGTGCACAGCAATATTAAGTGGTCAGAGAATTTAAAGTAGAACAGAGTTCCTTATGAGGCAGGGTTAGGTAGGTAATGGATGGGATACTTGAAGAAACGACTGTATTTGGATTAGCAAACAAGGAAAAACACCAGGAAAGGCAAAGATATGGGCACAGGAACAGGGGTCTTGGGGAAAAAGAGCAAAGGCACAGTTTGAAAAAACCGTATAAAAGACTGATTAGGTTAAGATGTGGTTACAGTTGATAAATTCTTTGAATGCCAGTATAAAGAGGTGAACATGAGTAAGGACACAGTCACTGGGAGAGGTGGAAGATGAAGACCTGAAATCTACATCGTGGATACGCAGAGGAGGAGGAAATGAAGCCTAAAGACACCGGTAATTGAAAAGATCTAAGAATGATGTAAAGGCAATCCCATAAATTGCTTATGCTTGAGGAACAGAAAAAACACAAAGAAATGGTTTGCTTTGGCAGTTCAGTTTAGAGACCTCCCCCGTTTCCCAGGGTCCTTCAAAATATTAAGATCAAAATATTAATTCTGATGTACTTTCTCCTTTTTTTTTTAAACTTTATTGTCACACCAGCGCTCCCCTTTTCCTCGGCCAACATGGAATCCCTTATTATAAATAGACTGTCTCTGTCTCAACTGATGGCCGAATCCCCTGCTTCCCGAACCTCAGCATTTTTAAGGATTCTCAAATTCTCGCTAACGAACTACCAATTTCAGGTCATTTTTAGTAGAGGACAATAAAAGGACATGGCCTTACAATAAAAGGACATGTCAATTCCTTAGAGATAGGCTGAAATCGATTCCATGACTTCTACAGTGGCGTTTGGTCCTTAAAGACTTCTGGATCCCAGGTCTCCCTACCGGCTACAGTACAGTGCAGAAGAGCGCACCCTCAAGCCCCTTCCCAGGAACCCGCCCCCAGGCCCCACCCTCCAGGCCGGGTTCGTGAGTAGAATCCAATTTTCCATGGCCCACTGGATCTGCAGGGCCGTAGAGTGGAAGGCCTGGGGAGCAGAGACAGGAAGTATTCTGGGGACCTAGAGGGCCCCGAGTGGCCAGGGATATTCCCGCTTTCCTCTTGCTGCCCACCCCTTCAGGCTCTCCAGCTGTAGGAAAACCGAAAATCGACAATGTGGCCCCACTACGCCTCCCGGATGTTTCTCATCCCCGGAAGCGACCAGGCCCAGAGGCACCCCAGTTCCCTTTTCTCACAGCAAAGAAGGGGTACGTGAGTGAATTAACCTAGCGTCAATAGAACACCCCCCCACCCCCATATGCCTGTGCCTGGCTTCCTGCCAAGCCCGCAGCGTAGGTTACCCGGAGTTGGAAGGCGCCGCTCACTGCCGGGCGGGGCGGGCTGCTGCAGACTCGGCTGTGGGGTTTGCATCTGAAGCAGCGGCAGCGGCGGCGGCGGTTCGGCGTCGGGGGGCCTGAGGCCCGGAGTGGGGCCGGGCAGAGGGGCGCAGCGCCGCCGCTTCGGGGAACCGGGGCTCAGCAGCGCCGCCTCGAACTCCATCGGCCGCTTCAACGTCGCCCCGCACGCCATGCCGCTCAGGGGCCAAGGACCAGGCGTGGACGCGGCTGTAAAAGCTGCCGAACCTCCGGCTCCTCAGCGGAGCTCGCAAGCCAAGCCGGCTCCAATGGCGCCTCCAGCACCCGGCAGGGCTCTGGCCCCGCCTCCTGTGACGTCACGGGCCTGGCCACCGCCCGGCGGAGGGGGGGAAGCCGGAAGACGGCCGATCTGGGAAGTTCGTCCGCAACAGTCCGGCCCGCGGCGCCCCCTGCTGAAGAAATGGGACGGCCTGGGCGGAGAGCTTGGTCACCAAGCAACCTCGGGAAGGCCCCCGCCCCCGCCCCCACCCCTCCCAGGGCCCATCCCCCCCTCCAACCCCCATTCCTACGCGTCCGGAGCGTCGCTCCCGGGTGGCCCCTGAGGTTTCGCACCTGCGTGACACGGCGTGGGGGGAGGGGAGAGCTCGGAGGGGCTGCGGGGGTCGGAGTCCCCGCATGGGTAACCTACTATCTAGGCCGCTCTGGTCTTGGTGATAAAAGAAAGGGTGATTATTAGAGGTCCTCAAGGGCATTGCTCTGACTCAGATGAGGTCTTTCCTTCAAAATAATCCAAGATCTGAAGATGGGCTTTGGAAGTCCACCAACCCCTTGAAATTGTGTATGTTTGGATGTAGTTGGGGATAGATGACCCACACCTTCATCAGTTCATCAAAGGAGTCGTTAACCCAAAAAACAACCCACTGGCTTAAACCTTTCAAGAATGGTGTCAGAGTGTTAACTTCAACTGATAGCTGATTTGCAGGTCTCCCCATGTGACTTGGCAGCTGGGGGATTTTGCTCAGCTCTATCAGAATTCTTTACAAAAGTGCCAGTTGTAAAGTGCTTTTGATATTCTGGAAGGATAAATGGGTAACAGGAGGGTTCTGCTTTTAGAAACTGTATGTGCTTGTACATTATTGGGAAGCAGGTTCAATGCTTTCAAGTTATCAAAGGGATCTCTCTGTGATCCAAAAAAGGTTAACGTCTTTCTCTGACTATGTACCTTAAATAATGACCATGCCGCCTGGCATTTGTCTGCTTCCCTATATCGCTGGACTTTTCCAGAACAATCCAATTTTCAGATACTCCTTTTTTTTAACTTTAAATTTTTTTGTAGAAGAACTGGGTGAAGGCCAGAGGGGCAGGGGTGAAAGGAGTCACCAGAGACACAGTGGGTGAAACAGGAGAGATCTGCTGCGCCATGTGGGTTAGCTCCTTGGCCAGGGGATCCACATGGAAGGAACTCAGGACATAGCAGTAGTAGTACTGATTCTTCACCAAGTTCAAGGGAGAGGCCCCCTAGATATTCTTCTAATAGGCCATGTGTCAGATCAGAGTGCCTCACTGTGGGCATACCTTAGTCACACTCTTTGTTGTTTTTCAGTTGCTTACCTCTGGTCCTTCCCAGAGCCTCCAAATTTTGTGAAATCCCAAACATACATCAAGTTTTTTGTTTTTGCGTTTATCTTTGACACAAAGCAGAAATAACTTAAAAATACTGGAACACCTGGTGTTAAATTAATTTTATCCCACCTCTGTTCCATAAGGATATAGGGAAAAAAAGGGTTTTTAATAGATAGAAAACTAGAAATAGAGTATTAGAACCATAGAAAAGGATCACAATTATGCTGACTGAATTTGAAATGAAGTCTGAGCTTCCTGGATGCCAGGACAAAAATGAAAACACAGTACATGTTAAATATATCTTGTCATCTGAAAAGAAGCAATTCATTAGACTACACAGACCATAGTTGTTGTTTTTCCCCCATAGCGCCATATTCCTAAAGATAATTTTTCATGGGCCTTTATTAGGAACTAGTGAATGATGTAAAAGCAATATACAAATGTATAAGCAACATTCATATGAATACAGTATTTATTGTTATGTCTAATAAAAGCCAAAAACATAAAAAACTACATAATGATTTTTTTTAAAGGTCTTGTCTAATGTAGTTGAAGAAAAATGCTTTCTTGTGGAATAAATTGGCCCAAAGTTTAGAAGGTTTGAAAAGTATGTCCTTGGGTAGTTATTCTAAATAGTACTTCTGCTAGCTATAGTTTTGTGCTTTGATTCTTCCCTGTGAACCTTTAAAACTTTGAGCATGCCTTGTAATATTAGTGTTTTAAAACAGGAAGTTGTAATTTGTTTACATATCTGACTGTGCTTCAAAACTATAAATTCCTTGAGAATAATAACCAGGCCTCATGCTTCTGTGTTTCTCTAACCCCAGCACAGTGTTTGAATACAGTAGGGGTATGCACAGAATAAATATTGATTGAGTGAATAAATGGTTAATTATTTTGAGGTTGTTCTTTCTCTCCCTGAAAGTTGATAGTCCGCATTGCTGAAGGAGGGTGGATTCAGATGATTCAGAAACCAAACAAGTAGGTGGTATATCCTATTATAAGTTGCAGTTGACAGTGACCCAACCAGAGAGATGTCCTTGAAGGAAGCAGATAGGTTGCTATGATGGCTACTCAGTGTGGTGTCCTCTTATGAGGTCATCACAGTTCAGGTTAGTTTTGCTTTGCATATGCAGATACTTGATGAGTCATACACATGTACACACATTACTAAGTGCCTTCCACATGCCAGGTACTACGCTAAAAAGGTTGAGTTTCCTAGGGTATGAAAAGAGATATTGTTCCTGGGGAATAACTAGGTTAACATTGCGTTGGGAGCGAAAGAAAAGAGATATATCATCTTCAAAAATATTCCAGTACACTTTGTCCAAAATTTCCATAGGACTTACCTATATTTGCTGTCTTCCTTTACTTACTTCCCACCCACAATTCATCAACCCTGATTTTTGTCCCTCCCATTCCACTGAAACAACAATGATCTCTAAGTTATTATAGGGGGACAAAGTTTGCTACCCCAAAATATGTCTGTTTGGCATAAGAATTATTTTGAACTAGTTATTTTTATTTTATTTATTTATTTTAAAAGATTTATTTATGTATGCATTAAAGAACTGGGGTACTGGCCAGAGGCATAGAGGATGAGGAGATTTACCAGAGACAGAGCAGGGTACAGTACAGGCCGATCAACTGAAACACACTGCTGAGGGGAGCAGTGGGTGAGGCAGGATAGATCTGCCATGCCATATGGGTCACCTCCCTGGCGGTGGCAGGGATCAAACTCATGCTGCAGTGCTGCGTTTTGCTTCATAGTGTGTTGCTTAACCCATTGCACCACCAGGGAGGGCCCTGAACTGGTTATTTTTAATAGCAGACAAAGGAAAAGTTATTTTAAAGGGATCATAAAATATATAAATTCTTTAGAAGTTCTCAGAAGAGGGCCTCCCCAGTGGCGCAGTGGGTTAAGCAACACACTATGAAGCAAACTGCAGCCACTGCTGCATGAGTTCGATCCCTACTGCCGGCCAGGGAGGGGACCCACATGGCGCAGCAGACCTCTCCTGCTGTGCCCGCTGCTCCCCTCAGCAGTGTACTTCAGTTGATCTGCCTGTTCTGCTCCCTGCTCTCTGTGGTGAATCCTCTCACCACCCCCCACACCTCTGGCCTGTACCCCAGTGCTTGTGTGCATAAATAAATAAATCTTTAAAAAAAAAAAAAAAGAAGTCTCAGAAGAAAGAACATATTTAAGATTAGGAATGAAAAAAGGAGCCAGAAATATAGAAGAGATAAAAATTATGAGGGACCTCCCTGGTGGTGTAGGGGTTAAGTCTCACTGCTTTCATATCACCCATGGCTGTGGCCTAAGTTTGATCCCTAGCCAGGGAGTTAACCCACATATGGCTTAGCAGACCTCTCCTGTCTCACCTGCTGTAGTTCAGTAAATCTTCCTATTCTGTTCCCCACTCTGTCTCTAGTGAATCCTATACGCAGCTCTCTGCATGTCAGGCCTATACCCCAGCTTTTTTTATGCATAGATAAAAAAATAAATCTTTAAAAAATAAAAAAAAATATAAGAAAATACTACACATTTGAAAACTAGCAGAACTGTATACTTTTCAATTAAGTTATTAATTAAGTAAATTAACTAAAAAAAAAGGGAAAACTGTGGTATAATAATCATCATGGGATCCTCCCTGGTGGCGCATTGGGTTGGGCAGCACACTATGAAGCAAACCGCAGCCACTGCAGCATGAGTTCGATCCCAGCCGCTGGTCAGGGAGGGGACCCACGTGGTGCAGCAGACCTCTCCTGCCTTGCCTGCTGCTTCCCTCCACAGTGTGTTTCAGTCAGTCTGCCTGTTCTGCTTTCCACTCTGTCTGTTGAATCCTCTCACTGCCCACACCTCTGGCCTGTACTCCAGTTCTTTTTTTTTTTTTTAAAGATTTATTTATTTATGCATACAAGCATTGGGGTACAGGCCAGAGGCGTGCGGGTGGTGAGAGGATTCAACAGAGACAGAGCGGGGAGCAGAACAGGCAGATCAACGGAAACACACTGCTGAGGGGAGCAGTGGGCGCTCCGGCAGAAGAGGTCTGCCTCGCCATGTGGGTCCCGCCCCTGGCCGGCAACAGGGATCGAACTCATGCCGCAGTGGCTGCGGTTTGCTTCATAGTGCGCCGCCCAACCCACTGCGCCACCAGGGAGGCCCTGTACCCCAGTTCTTATATGCATAAATAAATAAATCTTTAAAAAAGAAAAAGGAACACAGTTTCACTGTTATTTGATCTACTAGCCCAACAAAAATATGGAACGCTCCCCAATGCATTTTATAACATTCACATAATTTTAAAACCAAACTCTGATAAAAACAATTCCAAAAAGTACTGTGACCCACCTTTACTAATAAATAGAAGCAATATTTCCAAATAAAATATTAGCAAGTGGAAATCAACACACAAGAATAATATACTGTGACCAAACTGGGCTATTTCAAACATCTGAGGTTGGTTAGACTATCAGGAAATGTACTAATATAATTCACAAATTCCATGAATCAGAAAACAAAAGTCTTAAAATTATGTCAGTAGATGCTGAAAGGCTTTAATAAAATTCAAGTTATTCTTAATAAGGATAGGCTATTTTCCCTAATCACATGCTAACAGCAACTTTGCCCCATCACTACAAATTCAAGTTCTAATATACAAAGGGACAACATTCATGAAGAAAAAATAATAAAATGAAAAATAGTTTTAACATTAAGAATGAAGAGAATTTTCTGAAATGTGAAAAAATTGTTTATCTCTAATCAACAGAGAATAGCATTCCAAATGGCAAAACCCTTAAACCAGTATAATTAAAACCAGACAAGAATAACCACAATTACTATTTGTTATTAAATACTGCCTTGAATTACTACCATATGGATTCACATTAGAAAAAAAAAAAGATAGAGATGATTCTGTTTCATAATGATTCAAGTTAAACTTTTTTTATATGATGATGGCATGAAAGTGATTCTCACTGAGTAGAAAACTGTGGGATAGTACTCTCTTGTGAAGGTGGGTAGCATCAGTGAGCTGTAACTTAGTTAACATTTTCATTTATCATATTTTTTTCAATTTGTGATAAATTGATCTAGATATAACCTATTGAAATCAATAAAAATCTTACTAATTTTGCTGATGTCAACAATCACTGAAAAAGCAACTAAAATCAGTAAGAGAATTAGGAAGGTCAGTAAGTGCAAGGTAAAAAAAATTTTTTAATTAGCAGGTTTAAAAAACATTGTCAATCCATACTTATAAATCAGATGAAAATATTCCATTCACAATAACATAATATACCTGGGAACACCAATATCCCTTATGAACATTGATATAAAAATCCTCAACAAGATACTAGCAAGCAGAATTCAGGAGCATATTTAAAGGATTAGATAACATAACTGAGTGGTATTTATACTTGGTATGTAAGGTTGATTCAATATACAAAAATTGACCAATGTAATTTGTTACATCAACAAAAAATGAAGGAAAACTCCACATGATCATCTCAATTGATACAGGAAAAGCATTTGACACAAAATCTACATCATTTTTTTCCTTTTTTTTTTAAATTTATTTCATTTATGCACGCAAGAACTGGGGTGCAGACCAGAGGTGTGATGGGTGAGAGGAGTCACCAGAGACAGAGTGAGGAAGAAAACAGGCAGATCGACGGATATACACTGCTGAGGGGAGCAGTGGGCGAGGCAGAAGAGGTCTGCTGTTCCATGTGGGTCCCCTCCCTGGCCAAGGATCGAACTAGTGCTGCAGTGGCTGTGGAGTCGTCCTAGTGCTGTGCCACCAGGGAGACCCACTCTAAACCATTTAATGTTAAAAATTTCCATCAAAATCCCAATGTTTATGCCAAAATAAAAACACATCCTAAGGTTCATACAAAGTTTTAAATGACCCAAAATAGTCAAAAAAATCTTGAAAAGACTAAAATTGGGAGACTCACATATCCTGATTTCAAAATTTACTAGAAAAAGTCAAAGCAGTATGATATTAGCATAAAGACAGACACATAGAACAATGCAATTGAATAGAGTCTAGAAATAAACTGTCACATATATGATCAGATGATTTTTGACAAGGGTGCCATTTTTGACAATGGAGAAAGGACAGTCTTTTCAACAACGGATTCTGGGAAAATTAGAAATCCAACATGCCAAAGAAAGATGTTGGACCCTTACGTAACACCACAAAAATTAACTCAAAGTGGATAAAATAGCTAAATATAAGCTCTAGAACAATAAAATGCTTGGAAGAAAACAGTACAAAAGCTTCACAAATTTATATTTTGCCATAATTACACCAAAGGCACTCGTAACAAAGGAAAAAATAGACAAGATTGACTGTGAAAATTAAAAAAAAAACTGTGTGTAAAAAACACTACTAAGTAAAAATCCAACACATAGAATGGGGGAAGATATTTTCAAATCATACATATGTTAAAGGGCTAAGATACAGAATATGGAAGCTTCGTATAGAACAGAAAATAGAGAACTCAACCCCCAAAAACAGACTACCCAATTAAAAAATGGGCAAAAGTCTTGAATATATATTTTTCCAAAGAAGATATACAAATGACCAGCGAGCCCATGAAAAGATGCTCAACATGATTAATCATTAGTGAAATGCAAATCAAACTACAATGAAGTAATACTGCACATCCACGAGGATGGCTGCTATGGAGGGAAAAAACAACAGAAAATAATGTCAGTGAGGATGTGGAAAATTAGCACCTTGGTGTACCATTGGTAGGAATGTAAAATGGTAAAGAAAGCAGTACAGTGATTCCTCAAAAAATTAAAAATAGAATTACCATATGATCCAGGAATTCCATATATGGGTATACATCCCAAAGAACTGAAAACCCAGCCTCAAAGAGATCTGTATATTCCAGTGTAATGCAACATTATCACAATAGTTAAAAAAGGAAGCAACCCAAATGTCCATCAAGCAATGGATGGATAAGCAAAGTGTGCATACACTGGAATATTATTCAATCTGAAAAAGAAGAAAATTCTGCAATACATTGTGCTAAGTTGAAATAGACAAATACTATTTGAATGTACCTATATGAGATACTTAGAGTCAGTCTCAAAATCATAAAGACAGAAAATATAATGATGGTTGCCAATGTCTAAAGAGAGGGAGAATGGGCATTTATTATTTAATATGCATAGAGTTTCAGTTTTACAAGAGGAAAATAGTTATGGGAATGGAGAGTTGTGATAACATGTCATTCAACATGTCAATGAGTGCAAAACCACTGAACTCTACCCTTAAAAATGGTTAAGATGACAAATTTTGCATTACATTGATTTTACCATAATTGAATAATGAAAAAACCATTTAAGAGTAAGCTGAAAAGGGGCCTCCCTGGTGGCGCAGTGGGTTGAGCAACGCACTATGAAGCAAACCGCAGCCACTGCAGCACAAGTTCGATCCCTGCTGCCGGCCAGGGAGGGG
>JAGFMF010012145.1:14830688-14855700 GCA_019455555.1 Galemys pyrenaicus | reverse complement strand
GGGAGCAGAACAGGCAGACTGACTGAAACACACTGCTGAGGGGAGCAGCGGGCGAGGCAGGCGAGGTGCGCCATGTGGGTCTCCTCCCTAGCGGGCGGCTGGGATCGAACTCGTGCTGCAGTGGCTGCGTTTGCTTCCCAGTGCGTTGCTTAACCCACTGCGCCACCAGGGAGGCCCTAAAGGATTGTTTTTAAAAATGTATTTATTTATGCATACAAGAGCTGGGGTACAGGTCAGAGGTGTGGGGGGTGAGAGGATTCACCAGAGACAGAGTGGGGAGCAGAGCAGGTGGATCTACTGAAACACACTGCTGAGGGGAGCAGCAGGTGAGACAGGAGAGGTCTGCTGCACCATGTGGGTCCCCTCCCTGATGGATAGTGCTGCAGTGGCTGAGGATAGCTTCATAGTGCTGTGCCTTAACATCTTGCGCCACCAGAGAGGCCCCTATTGTAGAAGTTTTTAAAGAAAAGTCAGGCATGGGGCCAGGCCTGGTGGCGCAGTGGGTTAAGCAACGCCCTATGAAGCAAACCACAGCCACTGCAGCACTAGTTTGATCCCTGCCTCCAGCCGGGGAGGAGACCCACATGGCTAGCAGACCTCTCCTGCCTTGCCCGCTGCTCCCCTCAGCAGTGTTTCTGTCAATCTGCCTGTTCTGCATCCTGCTCTGTCTGGTGGATTCTGCACCACCCCCACACCTCTGGCCTGTACCCCAGTGCTTGTATGCATAAATAAATAAATCTTTAAAAAAAATAGAAAAGTCAGGAATGGGAAATTGTTACAATTTATCTGAGATTACATATTTAGTAAGGAATAGGGCCAGTCCCAAAATATTTGGGTCCAGAATCCATGAATTTAGCCACTATACTATTCAATATTACTTCTGAGGGGAGGATGACAAAAGAACGAAAGGAAAAAAGGGAGCGTTAGGGTTAAATACCATGAATATCAAAGGAACATGAAACAAAAGGGAAAAAAAAATTGGTAGCAGCTATTTGCCCTCACCTTCCAAGACAGGACAGTATAGCAGAGGTCTCCCCATCTAGGTCTCAATATGGTATGGGAATGATGATTCCTCTTGGGCCAGCAGGGGGCACAAGTGGCTTCCAGTGTTAGGTTACAGAACCTGTTGAATCTTGGCAACTGGTGCCATAGCGCTTTGGGTCTTCTTGACATCCCTCCCTGAGCTGGTCCTGTATTTCCTCTCTCCTCCTGTGGCTCTTGACTGTCCCTGCTGCTGGCTGGGACAGCCACCATCCCCAGAACTGGGAGGCAGCAGTACTTAGTTTTATTTTTCCTTTATAATTCTTTTTTTTGGGCTTTTTTCCCCTTCCTTTTTAATGTACTGTCTATGATCTCCAGTATAATACTGAATAGAAATGGTGATGGTGGGCTCCAGGAAATCTGAAAAACTACAGTGAGTAACTTCATGCAGCCTGTATTGTATGACTACTGAGTGGTCTGACATCCTAGATCTAGGAGTGCTCCAGGTGGTTACTCTGCACACTTCCCAAGACTCACCAGTAGTTGTACCACTTGCTACGGATCAGGATTCAGGTGAGGTGCTTGGTGGCCACAGACACAGGCCCTGACTCCTGCTGGTGTCACTTCATTCACTAAAGGTGGGAAGCTTTTTATACTCCCCAGTTCAAAAGTTCATCAAGGGCCTCCCTGGTGGCGCAGTGGGTTAAGCAATGCATTATGGAGCAAACTGCAGCCACTGCAGCCACTGCAGCAGGAGTTCAATCCCTGCCCCCAGCCAGGGAGGGGACCCACATGGCGCAGCAGACCTCTCCTGCCTCTCCCGCTGCTCCCTACTCTGTCTCTGGTGAATCCTCTTACCTCCCACAACTCTGGCCTGTATCCCAGCTCTTGTATGCATAAATAAATCTTTTAAAAAAAAGTTCATCAAGCATGTATTATTTCATAGTTTGTATCATATTTTGGGAATAAAATATTTGCATGGATACAAAGATGAAACAAAGACGTTTCAGCTGTTAAAGAAATCATAATTTTAGGGCATGCCCTTCACCAGGGAACAAGACACATACCGAGATAAGTGAAATGCGACTGGTTGGTGTTCTGTGTGTTCATCCCAGAGTGTCATGGAGATCCATTTTACTCCGCATCTAACCAAAATTACTTCTCTCAGTTCAACTATAGCAGAGACAGCATAGAGTATTCTTGCCCTGATTGAAAATTTTTAGGAAAGGGAAACTAAGTGAATCCAATATCTGAGCCAAATGTCCTCCTCCTTTAGTCTAATCACTGCATCTGATGCTGGTGACAAAATATGTATGATATGTTATATGTATGTGACAGTCAAAGGAGACAGTGTAGGCAGGAGTGGTCTTCAGAGGAGGGGGTGGTGGTCAATGGGAAGAAGACAGGCCACCTGGCCCTTGTCTTTCAGGAGCACCCAGCCTGCCACAATCCTCCTCCTCCCAGGCTCCTTGCTGGAGCAGCTAAGAGCTACTAGAGAAAAAAGCTGCACAAACCTCTGTGGAAGTTCCAAATGGAGCATCTGAATTGGAAAATCTCAAGGCCTCTTGGTGTTGGTTGAGCCAGGAGACCTGATTGTAGCCAGGTAGCATAATTGTGAATTCTGGCAGTTTGGCCAGAGGTTGTCCCTCTGCCTGGCCTTTGGTTCTGCCTGTGCTGCTCCTTCCCCTTAGAGTTTAGGAGAACTTCTGTTTCTCCTTCAAAGCCCATCTTGTAGGTCTCTCCTCTAAGAGCTTTTCCAGAACTCTCCTTCACAGGGTGACTCTCCCCTTTCCCCAGCTCTGCTGACTGACTCTTCCCAGTAACTACCATAGCGAAGACCAGTCAGGCCACCTCTCCATCCTCAGGGCCTTGCACAAGGCAAGGGATTTTCAAAACTCATTGAATGAATAATCAAAAACTGGTAAACCCACTTCACCCCCCAACAAGGCACAGCTAGTTTGGTGGATAGAGGCCAGGGGTTTGTGAGTCAAGTGACCCTGCCCAGGTAGAGGCCGCGTTTGACAACAGAGCACAACCAACCACAGAGTGGAGACCCCTGTGAAGAGGTGGGTCCCGGAGAGCTCAGAGGGGAAGGTAAGAGATCCACACACAAGTGGGAGGGTAGGACTTGGAGGAGGAACGGCCCGGGGGGACCGGCCCGGAGAGAGAGCCCAGGCTGTCCCAGGCGTCCTGGTTCAGACCCACGAAGGCGAGGGGGAGGACTCATTCATTGAGTGCCAGCTCAAGAGCGAGACTGCCCGGCTGGCTGGCCCGCCCGGCCCTCTCAAGGCGGGGGGAGGGGATTTCCCCAGGTTCCCTCCCCTAGGGCTGCGCCGGCTGGGAAGTTTTCCTGACTATTTAACTTTGGGGAGGGACCAAGGAGCTCCTGGAAGGGCGGGAGTTTCAGGGCAACAGCGGCAGCCCCTCGGTCCTGGACCTGGGGGAGCAGCCTGTCCTGCCGCGACGCCCCTGCCTCTGCTAACCGAGGTAAGCAGTCAAGCTGGGGGCAGGAGGAGGGCGTCCAGGCCTGGGAGGGCTGTGGGGGCTACCGCAGGAAGCGCGCGGGGCGGGGGCAGTTCCTGCGGCGCTCCCTTGTTACCTCCCTTCCGGAGTCACCTTCTGGAGTGGCCACTTTGGGACCCCACATCTTTCATTTCATAAGTTGGCAAAATGTTGGCAACAGTCTCCGGCTGCTCGGTTAGGGGCGTGGCCGTGGGGGCTCAGGTAATACCGTTCCCTTCCTGCCCTGGTTAATAATCACTACCTTTCTCTCCCTTCGTCGCGTTCTTTCTGCTATCCCCCCTCACTCTTGCCCCCAGTACTTCTCTCCCTCCAACTGAGCCAGTTCCTGCCCTTCCGTGTTGCCCGACCTCTGGCCCTGCCCTGCCCGCGGGAGATCAGGTCGGTGAGGCTGTCTCTGCCCTCCCAGCCCTCGCTGCCGCCTCCCGGGCTGTTTCCTCCTTCCTGGCATGAGTATCTTCGGATTTCACTCACTTGGTCATTCATTCAGTTGATAATATTCATTTATGCAGTCATCGTTTTTTGAGCTTGTACCTGCATTCTGGGGTTGGAGGAGGGAAGGGGAAGGACACACAATTGCTGCTCTTCCTGTGAATTTCACAAGCATTTAAAGATCACTGATAAACTGGTGGGCAGTGTAGCATAGTGCAAAGTGTAGCATACTTCGAAGTCACAGAGACTCTTGGGTTCCTGTCCCACTTGTCCTGTTCACTTCCTGAACCTCAGTTTCCGCATCTGTAAAGGAGTATTGTTAAGAAGATGAAACGCAGTGGGTTAAGCAACGCACTATGAAGCAAACTGCAGCCACTGCAGCACAAATTCGATTCCTGCCCCTGGCCAGGGACGGCACCCACATGGCACAGCAGACCTCTCCTGCTTCGCCTGCTGCTGCCCTCAGCAATGTTTCAGTCAGTCTGCCTGTTCTGCTCCCCACTCTGTCTCTGGTGAAGCCTCTCACCTCTCTGGACTCTGACCTGTACCCCAGCTCTTGAATGCATAAATAAATAAATCTTAAAAAAAAAAAAAGAAGATGAACAGGTCAGTGCCAGGCACATAGTGGGCCTCAGTACAATTTGTGCTCTTCCCTTTGTTACTCACCCCCACACACCATCTCCCCCTCCCCCTCCCTACAGGCTTGTAAAGATAAATAAGATAGCTGGAGGCCTTGAAAGCATTTGTCAGCTTTGAACACAGAACTGGGCAGTGTAGGGGGAGGTGGTGAAGGGAGAGGGATGCCACCAAGGAGGTGGCACAGGCAAGGCTTCTGCAGTTGGCATGAGGTGAGAACTCTGGGCCAGTACTGCGACCTCAGGCTTGGAGGGAGGTGAAGGCCTCCCCTCCCCCCGCCTTGCCTGCTGTTTCTGAATTTGCACATCCAAGGGAGCAAGTGAGTACCAGTTCCTAAAACCTATCCTGCCTGGTCTCAGGCTAAGAACTTTTAAATACTTTATCTCATTTTCATCATATTGTGATAGTAATAGTATTATATCTCATTCTACAGTGATATGCAGAGAAGACATTCTATAGATAGTACCCTGTTCTCATTCTACAGATGAGAAAATGGAGATATAATCAGTTTAAAAGAGTTGCCTAAGGTGGCTAATGACAGATGGATCCAGAATTCAAATCTAGGTCAGACTCTAGGCTGTGCTCTTTGTTAAACTCCCAGTGTTCTTTCAAATTTCACTACATCAGAAAGGACAAAGGGCACCATTATTCTCCCCAACTGCCTAAACACCTGCCTCTATTTCCTGCCCTGGGCTGCTTCACCTAGTGGAGTGGAGCACACTCCTTCCCTGATTCGTTAATTCATTCACTCATTCAGTCAATCAAGTGCTCTTTTGGTTTCTAGAAAAGCCATCTCTGTTGGTGTATAGTTCTATTATAGCCAATACTAGTGTGTCTGACAGAAATGTTCGCTGTCTCCTTGGTGAGTAAATAAGTCCTATAAACATTTACGGAGACACTCCATGGGCTCCATAAAGGGGATTCAAAGATAAACAAAAGATCTTTTTTTTAAAAAAAGATTTATTTTTATTTATTTATGCATACAAGAGCTGAGATACAGGCCAGAGACATGGGGGTGGGGTGGGGTGGGGTGAGGATTCACCAGAGACAGAGCAGGGGAGCAGAACAGGCAGAGTGACTGAAATACACTGCTGAGGGGAGCAGCTGAGCCAAGGCAGGAGAGGTCTTCTGTGCTATGTGGGTCCCCTCCCTAGCTGGGGATTGAACTTGCACTCTAGTGGCTGTGGAAGCCCCACAGTGCAGTGCTAAACCCTTGCACCATCAGGGAATCCCCTTTGTGCTTTCTTATATAAAAGAGATGGATTTGTATATGCGACCACTAGAAATTACACTGAACTCCACCTGTGCTGAATATGCCTGAAACTGGGGTACATGGACATGGTAAGGGAATCAATTGCCAGTTCCTCAAAATCCTCAGGCACTCCTTCCTAAAAGCAGCCTGCTTGTCTGGGCTTAAGTTCTTCTTTTCTGCTCTGCTTTCATTGTTTCCCTTCTTTGGCTTTAATTACCTCCATTCTGAATCTTTCTAAGGTACACAGCCTGGGGATGTAGACATCAGTGGACCCTCAGAGAATACTTTGTTCCTGAGAGAGCAGAGAGATTAGGTTGAATAGGGAGAATAAACTTGCTGGCAGTGCCTTATCACAGACTCAATTAATGGACTCCATTTGCCACTGAACCACAGTTGGTAGGTTGTGGAAAGAAGCTTTAGACACATAATGGGCATGTTACAGGGCAGGGAGAGGAGCACTTTAGGAGAGGAGCACCCTAGAACTTCCAAGCTTGCCCTCTCTGAATGGGTTTTGTTATTTGCTGCATTAAGATAATATATAAGGCTTTTAATGGAAAGGAACTTTAATACAATTAGGGTACAATATAGAAAGGATAAAGAACATAGTGATTAAGTTAAGTATTTAAAGTTACTTATTTCTTTGAGGGTAAAAGTCCAGCCAAATAGGATTGGCCCAAAGAAAGGCCTAAAAGCTTGCCACACCTCCATAGGACCTTTTAGTAGAGACCCATACAAAAGGGTCAGAAAGAGTTAAACAAATCTGGGAGGAAAAGAGAAAAATTAAAGTTAAGATGAAAACTGCTATTGTTAACTTCCCCACGGGTCTTTTACCCACATCTGTTCCAACCAGTCCAAGACCAAAAAGCAAGCGCAGCTTCTTCACATGTGTCTTTGCTCCACATGCCTCCTCCAGGTCTCCTTGCTGCTCCCCATCTTGCTCCCTTCCTTCTCCCTGCAGAATCTCCCCCTTTCCTGGGACGACCCTGTTACAGGCACACAAGACCTCAGGAAGCGAACCCCTACTTTAGTTGCCCTCCCGGTTGAGGGCAAGCATGCTTGGCTTGGGGAAAAAGGAAAACTTTTGGAAAAGGGGATTTGTGAAAGCATTTTTTGTTTTTGATTTTTTTTTTAAAGGATTATTTATCCCAAGTGTATCCTCAGAGAGGTAGCACAAAGAAAACAACCACAGCCACAAACCCATAATATTGAAAAGCTGGTTTTTAATTTCTCTAGCTAAAAAAGCACTCTTTCAGGTTATAACCACAGAGAGATTGCTGCAGGCCCCTGGCACTGGGCATAATGATGGCTTGCAGTGTGCTGAAGGAGGCTGTTAATGTCTGTGGCCCAGAAGCCTCATCTGTGGCCTCTCCAATTCCCAGGTTGCCTAGCAACACAACCAAGAGCCTCCCCATCAGGCCCAGCTGGTCATCAATTGGGTACACCCAGCACAGCTTGTCGCCCAGGCTCCTGGGCTCCCCAGCCACATCAAGGCTGGACTCAACCTCAGCAGGGCCCTGCCTGGTAGGATGAATGGGTGGGGCTAGCTGTTTAAAAAAGCAATTCAGATATTTGAAATCTGCTTGTTTGAATACAGCTAGGAAAGCAACACAAGCTAATCATCAAAAGTTTCTACTACCAAAGAGGCGTTGTACTAAGGTGGATGACATTGCCAGTGCTCTCCCAGGTGAGGCAAAGAAGGGGAGGTATGCCTGACTAAGTCCTTGTGTTCTCAAGAGGCGAGTCCTTTTCCTTTCCTGGATGTCTTTCTCCATTTTGACTCCCTGTGGCTGAAATGGGAGTGATGGGGATTCCTAGACTAATCCTACAAGCTGGCGACCTGCCAATTCTACAGCTCCCATTTGGAAACTCCCAGGGTCTAGTCTAGGTCTGTTTGGGAAACTAGAGGAAGAAGAGAACTGTAAGAGTGGAAGGAAGGATGGGATGGAAATTATCAAAATAAGGATGTATACTTCTTTAGTACTTGGTGCATAGATCACACGGTAGAGGAGCCGTGGGGTCTCTGGAGTTCAATGCCTGGACTCCCCTTCCAGCCCGCCCCTCTCTGGCTGTATGGCTTTGAGCAAGTTACTTTGGAAGCCTGAGTTTCCTTACCTGTTACGTGGGAATGTTATTATCCTGACTTACATGGTTGTGACGAAAATGAATAAGAAAGCTCATACAGCATTTAGCATCCAACCTGACACACAGTAACTGCTCCCTATTATGACAAGTTTTATTATTTCATTTGATTCTTGCAGTGATTCTCTAAGGAGAGATGAGTTCTCTTTATAGCTGTGTTCTCATTGGCTCAGGGAAATGAAGTGTGACTGCTGGGGTAGAGCCTGGGTCTTCCCTGAGCTGAGAACAAGGGAAGGTATTTCTCAAAGGCAGGCACCAAGCCCTTTTTGTAGCCTTTATGCTGTGGTGGCTCCACAGATCTCCTGTGGGAGGAGGCAGTGATGGCAGCGTATTGATGGTGTGTGTGTGTGTGTGTGTGTGTGTGTGTGTGTGTGTAGAGCAGAAGGGTGTTGGGAGGTGCTTTTCAACATATACAAGACTAAGTGATACAAGATTCTTAGTCAATGTGGTTAAATTGAAATTTTCCCTTCCTACCCTCATTGTGCCTCTTACTTCCAGTATTCTTGTAAGTAAACTCTTTTAGGGGCCTCCCTGGTCGCACAAGGGGTTAAGTTTCAGCACTATGAACCCATCCACAGTCACTGCAGCACCAGCTGACCCACATGGCACAGCAGACCTCTCCTGCCTCACCCGCTGCTCCCCTCAGCAGTGCATTTCAGTCAATCTGCCTGTTCTGTTCCCCACTCTGTCTCTGGTGAGTCCTCTCACTGCCCCACGCCCCCACTTCTGGTCTATACTCCAGTTCTTGGATGCATAAGTAAAATAAATCTGATAGATATAAGCTCTTTTGGAATAATTTTAGATTTGTAGGAAAGTTAGTTTTGCTTACTCTTTACTGAGAAATAACTATTTTCCGGACACCTCCTTTGTGCCAAGATCCCTCTGGACAGGAGGAAGTCAGCCATGAAACATCCGCCTTCCTGTGGAAGCGTGAACATGGGATGGAGTGGGCCTCAGTTTGTGATTCTCAGAGCTGCCACCGCTTCCCCTTAACTGGTGTGCTTGTTAGAGATCTCTTCAATCTCTTACACCAGTGTCTTCAGGAGTGGGACTGAGAAATCTGTAGCAAAACAAATGTTGAATGACAAGGCATAGCCACTCTGGGGAACTTCTGCTCACTGTGCAGGAGAGAAAACCTTAATCCAGAGCCAAGAAGGGACTTGTTCCGGGTGACTCAGCCAGGACATGGAAACGTCTAGAGGAGAAAGCAGATTCCCTGGCTCTGAGCTCTCCTTACATGGAGTCTCTCAGCCACAGAACAAGAGATGAGTTTAACTTGCAACAGGAAGACCTGTTACTATTATTATTATTTTTAAAGATTTATTTATTTATGCATACAAGAACTGGGATACAGGCCAGAGGTGTGGGGTGAGAGGATTCGTCAGAGACAGATTGGGGAGCAGAAAAGTCAGATTGAGTGAAATACACTGTTGAGGGGAGCAGGGGGTGAGACAAGAGAAGTCTGCTGCTGCCCATGTGGGTCACCTCCCTGGCTGGGGATCGAACTCATGCTGCAGTGGCTGCGGAAGCCCCACAGTGTGACACTCAACCCTTGTGCCATCAGGGAGGCCCCGGTTATTATTTTTTCAATTGTGATATTTTAAAATTGAGGTAGCATGACTGTATATGATTTAGGAGGATAGTTCTATTTCCCCAGAGTTTAGAAAGGCTTCTTGACTATTCAGCTCCACTATTAGGTTCTTGGTTTCCAGGTACAAAAACTGATTCTGATTAAATCACTAAATTTTGTTGAAAGTGCATGGGGTAGTAAAAGAACTACTTCTCTACTCCAATTCATACTTCTGACACTAATGTGTGGGTTTTCTACACTAAGCAAGGTTGTCACTAATTACCCCACAATGGTTAAGGGCTCAGTCCCACTAGGGCTCCCCACTTCAGATGTCAATGGCCTGTGCTTTTAGTACTTCTGACTGATCAGCTCTAAATTGGGGCTTCCCGTCACCCTCCCCTGGGATTCAATCACTGTAACAGTGATTCACAGAACTCAGGGAAGTACTTTCTTTTTTTTCTTTTCTTTTTTTTTTTTACCCCACCCCGGGAAATTTCTTAATATTACCGGTTTATTTTAAAAGCTCTCACTGAGGAGCAGCCAGATGGAAGAGACGCATAAGGCAGGGTATAGGGGAAGTGGCGTGGGGTTTAGTCTCAGCACTATGAAGTTATCAGCAACCACTGCAGCATAAGTTTGATCCCTGGCTAGGGAGTAACCCACATGGTGCAGCAGACCTCTCCTGCCTCACCCGCAGTGTACTTCGGTGGATCTGCCTATTCTGCTCTCCACTCTGTCTCTGGTGAATCGTCTCACCCCTGGCACCTCTAACCTCCACCCCAGCTCTTGTATGCATAAATAAATAAATCTTTAAAAAAAAAATTCCCTAAGAAAACTGACAAATTTCCAGTACAAAAATATCATGAAAAGCATGAAGTTCTTGACTCTTGTGGATTCAGCACTTATACTGCATTAGCTACCCTCAAAAGCCCTTTGTAAATGGATGTGAGTTGGATTTTGCCTGAGCCAGTCATTAAGTGGTTAATGAAGCAGGTGTGCTGCTGCATCTTGACATCTCACTCACTCTGTTCTCTACTATCCATAGTTGTCTGCATGCCATGACTGAAATCTTTGTTTCTTGTTGGAGTGGGAAAGACTCGAAAGTAAATCACTTGATAGTGCCAGTGAGAAAAATGGAAAGAGAAGAGGCCCCCACGAAAGTGATTTTTTTCCTAAGAAATTTAATTTCAGGTGTCTAGGATCTCTGATTTCAAGAGATTCTCCTTGTGTGTAACACAACCACATGGAAAAGTTCTTCTAGTAAGTGCTTCCTTGAGTGCAGAAACTACTCTCCGAGAAGAGAGGAAACTTTACTAAAGGATGAACTAACCAAGTTTTCTTTTGCCTTTCTTCTTTGGGACCTGGGTGCAAAGTATTTTACATGGTTAATAACTCCTTTTACAACACATTTTACAAATTACTTCTGCATCTAGTCTGAAATGGAATCATTTAGCATTTTCAGACTATAATTTTACTTTTGGGAGCTACTCTGTAGCATGTAATGAATTAAAGCACCTGGAAAGTTTACAAAAAAATCTCTGATCAGTATTGGGGTCACTTGTGTAAATCTCCTTAGAAAAATTTCTTTTCCTACAGATTTTTTTAAAAGCAGACCACTATTCTGGGTAAATGAGCCCAGTCCTGCCCTTTCCAATCCTTGGCCAACACGCTGGCTTCCCTGATTCATAAAATACCCAGGTAAGTTCAGGGAATAGGGAAGTTTTTTTTTTTTTTTTTTTTTTTAAGATTTATTTATTTATACATACTAGAGCTGGGGTACAGGCCAGAGTCGCGGGAGGTGAGAGGATTCACCAGACAGAGCGGGAGCAGAACAGGCAGATCAACGGAAGCACACTGCTGAGGGCAGCAGCGGGGTGAGGCAGGAGAGGTCTGCTACGCCATGTGGGTCCCCTCCCTGGCAGGAGGCAGGGATCGAACTTGTGCTGCAGTGGTTGCGGTTTGCTTCACAGTGCGTTGCTTAACCCACTGCGCCACCAGGGAGGCCCAATAGGGAAGTTTTTTCCACTTTTCCTCTTGAAGACTACTTACATGCATGAAGGGGAGGTCTTCCATTCTTGGTGTGCAGGGAGCATCTCTCTCTTTAGCTAGAGGGCCAGAGACTGTCTTTCTAACATTGCGCTTATACCTATAGGATGAGGACATGTCTTTGCAGTGCCACCAAGATTTCATCTGTGCATATGTGTGTTCATGAGCTCAACAAAGTTTTTGCAGCAACTTGCTGTAGACAATAGGTAGGGAGGGAGGTTTGATATTATGCCGAATATCAAACCAACAATAAAGAAGGCTCAAGAAACCTGCATGACCTTTCTTTAGTGAGTAAGAAAGTGCAGTCAATGAATAAATCATTCTACCTGATGAATTACACTGATGAGAGTGAGAGTCAATAATTGGATAGCTGTGGATGCTTTCATAACCCCGTGAGACTATAAAGTAGTGTGATCTTTGCTGGCTTGTTTTGAGACAACTGATTGCTCCGTGCAATTGAGCCTCCCAAAATTCTGGTAATTCAAAGTGTGCTTCTTGATACTCTGTTCCAACTTTGACCTTCAGAATCCTTGGTGTCTACAGGCCATATCCCATGCAAGAACAAAATTGAATCACTTGCTTTGTGATGCCCTGACTAGGGACGCTTGGACCCAGGAGCAGAAATGCTGGTGAGCAGATTTCAGTGCATTCTAGGAAAGAGCTGCCGAAAGGCTTTCAGCAGATGCAGCATCTATTGGAGTATATTTAGGTTCTTTGTAGTTTTTACTACTATAAACGGTTCTGCACTGAGCATCCTTGAGTGATAGCTTTGTACTTGTTCACGTGCATTTGTAGGCTAGATTTCTATCAGTAGGATGGTTCTATTGAAAGAGCTCTCTTTTCATATCTTATGGATACTGCTCAATTGCCTTCCAAAAAGGCTCAACCCACTTATACCTCATAAACCACATGCATTTCCACACAACCTCATAAATGAGGATCATTCTTTTTCATTGTTGTCAATCTGATCAAGGTGGTGAGTTGTGCTCATGAATTCAGGTGTGGGAGCAGAAGATAAACAGGAGGTGGAGGCACTGGGGATGTCAGACTGGAAGCAGCACCTATGAGCATCAAGCACCAGATGTTGGAGAAAAGATGAATCTGAGAGAGGCCCTGCCCTCAGGCACCGGGCACCGAAATGGGTGTGAGGTCAGTGTGGTGGTGACTGACTGAGAGGTGAAATCAACATGCTGTTGCCATGTGTGTGTGTGCTCATCTGTTGCGAGAATCTCAAGTAGCTGAACTCCTGTGATCCCTTTACTGTACATGCCAGGGAGGGAAGCAGACACACCATGAGTATGGTTTAACCAAATGGGTCAGATAGCTTTTGCAATAGTGGAAATACATTTCACTAAAATACTTAACATGGTAGGCCAGAAGTTGTAAAATATCTGGAAAATTTGAAATCAGGAGAAAAGAGAAAAAATTGATGAACCTCATCTTTCTAGCTCCTTTTATAGGTATAAAGTTGTATTTTTAAAAAATGTGGAATTTTATTTTCTCATGAGATGATCATGTATGGTATTTAAATTTGTAGCAGACCTTAGTAATACAGCGTTGGCCATTCCTTTTTTTTTTTTTTAAGATTACTTATTTATGTATGGAACTGGAGTGGGGGTGAGAGGTGCAAGGGGAGGGGAGGTAAGAGGATTCACCAGAGATAGAGTGGGGAGCAGAACAGGCAGATCTGAAATATACTACTACTGAGGAGAGCAGTGGGCGAGGCAGGAGAGGTCTGCTGTGCCGTGTGGGTCACCTCCTTGGCTAGAGATCGAACTCATGCTGCAGTGGCTGTGGATTGCTTGATAGTGCTGAGACTTAACCCCTTTTACCTCCAGGAAGACCCTGGTTAAGAAATATCTTATGCTAATAGTTTAAAGTCAGTGATAGAGAGAAAGAAAGGGGTATCTAGGTAGTATTGCTGTCCTAAGACTCCAGTCTTAGGTGGTAGCAGTAGATGAAACTAGAATCAACCTCTGGAGCCCTCTCTGCTTGTGCACTGGTGATGAGGGTATGGATAGTGTATTTTGACACTCATTTATCAGCTGCCTTCTATGAATGCACAGGAAAGGTCTTGGAAACCAATGGTTATGCCAGAGAGTCCAGGGAAGAGCCATGGCTAGAAGACTAGCGGGTCACTGTTTCCCTCTGACATTTATGCCCCTTTCAGGTGGTGCCTGGGAGGGAGGACCCAGGACAATGGCCGCTACTCATGATTTGGAGATGGAGGAGGTGACTCTGAATATGGATAGAGATGCGAAAGAAGAGCTGGAGGAAGAAAAGGAAGTGAGAGAGAATGAGGAAGGTAAAGATTCTTTCAAGAATAACAAGGTTCACAGGATTGTTTCAAAATGGATGCTTCCCGAAAGTGTGCGGAGAACCTACCTGGAGAGAGCGAACTGTCTCCCGCCCCCTCTGTTCATCATCTCCGTCAGCATCGCCGAGGTAAAAACGTTGGGTGGTGGGCACTAAAGTGACAAGCTGGCGGTTTAGACCAGATCCAGCTAAGAGGCTGGAAAGCAGCACAGGCCTTCTCTACCTCACCGTCCCCAGAGCTCTCCCCAAGGTTTCTCCATGTTGCCAGTCATGTTCAGTGAATGCTTGAGTTTCATTTTTCAAAGGAACCCTCTGCCCAGCAATGATTGTATATTTTTTAAAGATTTTTAAATTTATTTATGCATACAAGAGCTGGGGTACAGGCCAGAGGCACAGTGGGTGAGAGGATTCACCAGAGACTGAGTGGGGAGCAATCGACAGAAATACTGCTGAGGGGAGCGGCAGACCAGGCAGGAGAGGTCTGCTGCACCATGTGGGTCCCCTCCCTAGCCAGGGATCAAACTCATGCTGCAGTGGCTGTGGAAACCCCACAGTACGGTGTTCAACATCTTGTGCTACCAGGGAGGCCCCAGTGATTGTAATTTTAACGGCTCCATTTTATTTTAGCTGGTGTGAGCTTTGGAAGCCAAATAATGTTGGGATTGTAAATATGTTTGATCTCAAGAACCAACTTTGATAGTTCAAGTCTGTTGGAATCCTATGTTTTGATGAGTCACAGGCTGCCTCCAAATTTCAGTGGAAGAAAATGGGATCCTGTAATGATGTCTAGTACAGCCAATATGCAGTGTTTTGTTTTACTCTGGTCTAGTCAGCCTTCTTGCTTTTCAGAAAAGGGTACAAGGTCCGGAGAGATTGGAGAGACTTGCCAAGGTTACATACTTAGCAATTGGGCCAGGTCCGAGCTTCTCATAACCTCATCACACCTAGCTTTTCTCCCGTAGCATGAAGTCCCGTAAGGGAACTGGCAGAGAATGACCAACTGTGGTGTGTGACTTCAGGGACATTAGGAAGTCCCTAAAGTAGTTCTCTTTAATTCCCACTGATACCTCAACTTCTTTGTCAGGAGCTCAATTAGGGTTCTTTAGACAAACAGAACTAGTAGGATACACACATAGACATACATAATCATCTGCTTCTATTTACCTATCTATCCATCCATCCATCCACATAGGTTTCGATAGAGACTGACTTGAGAAGTTGTTTTATGTGATTGTGGAGGCTTGGTAAGTTCGGCATCTACAGGGCAGGCCAATGGATTGGGGAGCTAGGGGTTAAGAGTTTCAGCTGGATCTGGAATCAATGGCTGCAAGGATTCCCTTTTCCTCAGAGGAGGTCAGTTTTTGTTCTATCAAAGCCTCAACTGAGGGGCCCTCCTTGGTGGCGCAGTGGGTTAAGCAATGCACTGTGAAGCAGACCGCAGCCACTGCAGCACAAGTTCGATCCCTGCTGCCGGCTGGGGAGGTGACCCACATAGCACAGGCAGACCTCTCCTGCCTGGCCCGCTGCTCCCCTCAGCAGTGTGTTTCAGTAGATCTGCCTGTTCTGCCCCCTGCTCTGTCTGGTGAATTCTCTCACCTCCCCGGACCTGTGCTCCAGTGCTTGTATGCATAAATAAATAAATCTTTAAAAAAAAAAAAAAACAAAGCCTCAACTGATAGGGATGGAGTTGACCCACAGTGGAGTAATCTGTTTTACTCAAAGTCTACTGACTTAAACTTTAATCTCATTTAAAAAAACCCCTCACAGAAGCTTCTAGAATAGTGTCTGAATAAATCCCTGGATACCGTGGTATAGTCAAACTGACACAAAAAGTTAATTATCATAGAAACCTAACTTCTTATGTCTAAGATAAAGATAAGGCTAATGTGTGAACATTCCCAGGAGAAGTTTTTGTCAAGGCTGTTTTGATTGGAGGGACTTAGCTCTGAATTTTTTCAGGGGTTTTTTTTGTGAGAGAAACTGAGATGAGGGAGCCACCAGAATTATTTCTATTTCTCGGCACCCTATCTCATACTGTCCTTCCATCCTGTGGCTTGACTGGCCTGCCCACGGTCCAGTCAACTGTGTGTGTGGTGGTGTGCTGGTGGTGGAGTTGGAGAAGAATGGGATGTGGTACAGGGAACAAACATGGCTGTCCTGGTCAGTGCTGTGGAGAGGGCAGTTCTATCAAGAAAGGTGATGGGGCAGGTGTCACGATATTTACCTTTCACAGAAAGATCAATTCTTTTATTTTAAAATTAAAAGAAAAACATATTGTTGAATAATTTTAATTTTATAGAATGGTTGCAAATATAGTCCAGGGAGTTCCTGTATATTCTTCACCCAACTTCTCCCTTGGTTAGTGGCTTACATTTCCACAGTGCATTTGTCAAAATGAAACAGTTTGCACTGGTGTGTGATTTTTAACTGAACTCCTGACTTAATTTTGGATTTTACTAGTTCTTCCATTTATGTCCTCTTTCTGTTCCTCCTGTACCCTGAAGCCCAGGCTGTCACATTGCACTTAGTTGTCATGCGTCCCCAGGCCCTTTCATCTTTGACACTTTCTCAGTCTGTGTTTGTCTTTGATGACCTTGAGCACTGCCCAGATAGCCTGTAAAATGTTCCCTCAAACTGGGTTTGTCTGTTGCTTTTCTCGTGACTAGACTGGAGTTAAGGATTTTGGCGAACACCACAGAGGTGAAGTATACATCACACCAGGGCATGGGGGACATCCACATGACATCCTGGTGACATTAGCCTTTATCACTTGGTAAAGAGCATGCTGCCAGGTTTCTCCGCTGTGAAGTTACCAATTTTTAAATTCCCTGCTCTCTTCTTTGGAAGCCAGCAATGCCTTAATTTTATAAAAGTTGTAAAAGAAAGACCAAATTAGGGGGTGGGGGAGTTGAGGGAAGTGAGTATTTAAGAGGGGTAAGGGGGTTCAGAAAGAATCTTCTTTGTCATTTGATCCAGGGCTTCTCCTTAACACTAGAAGCAGCAGGCTAGGAGCACAGCTCTGTGGTCTTTTGTGTGGTAGGGAAATTTAGCTCCTGGCATCTTCTGAACATGTACTATGGAATGACCCACATTTGAAGCAAAGTTCATGTCCATCAGTGTTAATGGGGCCACTCTCTGGAGAAGTTGTGGTCGACATTCACATCTGCCCTGCTGTGTCAGTTGGCAGTGTTTATTTACTACGCTGTGTGGAAGCCTCAGAAGCAGTGGATCACGCTGGACACCGGCATCTTGGAGAGTCCCTTCACCTACAATCCCGAGAAGCGGCAGGAAGCCTGGAGGTTTATTTCATACATGCTGGTACATGCTGGGTAAGGAATGACAGTTAAGTTACTGATTTTGGGGAGACTATAAGTAATTGGAACCCTTGACATTTGTTTGGTGTTTTATTATTGATAGGGTACTTTCATGTCCATACTCTGGTTCATATTTGACAACTGCGTTTTGTCTCTGCAGCGTTCAGCACATCTTGGGGAATCTTATTATGCAGCTCATTCTGGGTATTCCCTTGGAAATGGTCCACAAAGGTCTCCGAGTGGGGCTGGTGTACCTGGCAGGAGTGATTGCAGGTAATATATATTTATAGTAGACATCTTAGTTAAGATCTATGGCATCCCAAATGTGTTAGGAAACCTGATAAATATTAGGGATAAGTTAATTAGAGATAAGATAAGCATATTAGAGATAAGTTGCTGTGCCTGTTCTTGGGTATCTTGATCAAAATAGGTTTTGCATGATCAGAAATTTTAAGGAGTTGGTATATAGGTACCTTTATTGGATGAATGCCTGAAGCTACATTATGAAGAACTTTATGTGTCAGACTAATGATTTTGGGATATAACATTTGCACGAGAAGAGCTAAGAGAATGTAGAGAAGAACTAAAGGGGGCCAAAGATTGAATAAGGACCAGCATCAAATGCTAGTGAGCTCTAAAATTGGGGGTGGCTAAGGTAATTCATTTTGGGGTAGACAGAAAATATTTGAGCTTCCATCCATCCATTAATTTATTGGAAATATTAAAAAAATTAAACTTTCTGGGATAATTATAGATTTACATGCAGTTTTAAGAAATAAATATCTGGAAGTCTCATGTACCCTTTAACCAGTTACCCCCAATGGCAAAAGCTTACGAAACTATCCCATAGTATCTCCTCCAGGATACCTACTTGATATAGTCAAAACACAAAACATTTTCAGCCCCACAAGGATGTTGCATTCTTATAATCACACTCTCTTCCTTCCCACTAGCACATCTTCCTTTTCCTTGGCAACTGCTAATCTGTTTATTCCTACAGATTTCTCACTGTAAAATATTATATAAATGGAATTATACTATCAACATACAGACCTTTGGGGTTGGTTTTCTTTAACTCAGGATAATTCTCTGGAAATTCATGTAGGCTGCTGCATATATTAGCATTTCATTTTTATTGCTGAGTGGTATTCCATGGTATGGATATACCACCACTTGTTAATCCCTGCACTAGTAGAAGATATTCAGGTTGTGCTCAGACTTTGGTTGGTACTATTGGAACTGCTACAAACATTGTTTGCAGGTTTTGGTGAACATCAGCACAGACTTTGTGAACATGTTATTATTTATCTAGGATAAATGCCTATAAGCATATCCTCAAGGTTGCATGGCAATTGCAAGTTTAATTAAAAAACAAAACAAAATAGGGCCTCCCTGGTGGTGCAGTGGGTTAAGCAACGCACTATGAAGCAAACCACAGCCACTGTAGCATGAGTTCAATCCCTGCCTCTGGCCAGGGAGGTGACCCACATGGCGCAGCAGATATCTCCTGCTGTGCCCGCTGCTCCCCTCAGCGGTGTATTTCAGTCAGTCTGCCTATTCTGCTCCCCACTCTAGCTCTGGTGAACCCTTTCACCTCCTGTGACTCTGACCTGTATCCCAGCTCTTGTATGCATAAATAAATAAATCTTAAAAAAAAAACAACCTGCCAAATGTTTTCTAGAATGGCTGTTTCACTTTTCATTCCTTCCAGCATATATGTAGATACATGTTATATGTGTATAGGTGATTCAGTTTCTCTATGTCCTCACCAGCCCTTGGTGTTGTGACTGTTTTAGCTATGCGTTGTAATCTGTAGTGATAATCTCAACATGATGTTAATTTGTATTTTCCTTATGGCTAATGATGTTGTACACCTTTTTATGTACTTATTTGCCATCTGTATTTCCTCTCTAGTGAAATGTCTGTTCATGTCTTTTGCTCTTTTTCACTTACATTTTCCTATTGTTGAATTTTGAGTTCTTTATATACTCTAGATCTTACTACTTTATTAAATGTATAATTTATAGATATCTTTTTTCAGTTTGTGACTTATCTTTTCCTTGTCTTAACAGGGTATTTCACAGAGCAAAAGCTTTTAGTTTTGATGCAGTCAAATTTATTAATTTTTTTCTTTTTTGAATCTTCCTTTGCTGTCACATCTAAGAACTCTGTTGCACCATCTGTCTTGAAGATTTTCTCCTATGTTAGCTTCTAATTTGTTGTTTTCTGTTTACACTTAAAGATGTGCTTTATTTTGAGTTGGTCAACTTTTGTATATGGTGTAAGCTTTAGATTGAGGTGGGTTTTTTTTTTTTAAGATTTAATTATTTATGCATACAAGAGCTGGGATGTAGGCCAAAGGTACAGGGGGTGAGAGGATTCACCAGAGACAGAGTGGGGAGTAGAACAGGCAGATCTACTGAACTACACTGCTAAGGAGAGCAGTGTGTGAGACATGAGAGGTCTGCTGCACCATGTGGGTCGGCTTCATGGTGCTGAGACTTAACCCTTTGTATCACCAGGGAGGCCCAAGGTGCTTTTTGTTTACTTGGATGTTCAGTCACTAGAACAACCTGTTGAAAAGACCTTTTCCTTCACAGATATATAATTTGTAAGTAGATAAATATATTTCATTGGGAGGTTGTAATCATTTTCTTGGTTTGCCATAACAAAATACCACACGTTATGTAGCTTAAAACAATAGAACTGCATTGTCTGAATTCAAGGTAGCACCAGGGCCACGCTGTGGGGGGAATCCTGGCCTGCATCTTTGGCCCTCCTTGACTCACTGCTGCCGTGCTTTAGCCTCCGCCTCCACTGCTCTCTTCATATATCTGTGTCACTTCTTCTTATAAGAACACACTCAAATTAGTTGGGGGGTGCTCTGTGCCCCAAGAGAACTTCAGCTTATCCAATTTGCAACATTCTTATTTCCAAGTAAATCTACATTCTCAGGTGCTGGAGGTTATGACTCCAAAATATGTTTTTTGGGGTAATAGCTTACTTATTGCAGTGCTTAATTTTTTTTTTTTTTAACCTATTCCAACTTTGTCAGCCTCGGGGGCGGGATTAGGAAGCAGGAAGCAGTGATGATGACATCTGTTAAGAAGCTGGAATTGACAAGGCTTAGTGACATACTCCTTACCCTGCCTCCTACCTACTTATGTGGATCCTGTTTTCCAACCTTCTACTTCTGTTCTTGCACACTTTTATTTTTTCTGGCCCTGGGAAGCTTTACAATGTTCCAGCATTGAGATCTACACCCTTGGTCCCCCCACAGCTTGATTTCAGCCTGTGGACTCAGTTCTGTCCTAGTTTCAGACTAGAGAGAGAAGCAAGAACGTGAATAACCTGTTCACATCCTCTGCCTGTTTTTGCAATAGTTTCTTGCCAGGTTTCTCTTTGCCATTCTTGTCTCTCCTTCACGGTGATGTCCTGATCACTTTCCTCAAACACAGATTATGTCAGATTTTGCCCTTTCTAACACACTTATAGTGGCCAGAAGAAAGTCAAAATATCCTAGTTTGCTTTTTATTACCTTCCACTAGCTGGTCCCATTGCTTTCTTTTCTTTTTTTTTTTTAAAGGAAGCATAATCTTCTTTACTAATGTTCAAAAAAGAAATTGTACATGAAGGAGTTAGTGGGAGATGATTTTTTTTAACCACTTTTAAAAAGTATGATTGACACATACCTGTATAAATTTAATGTATATAATGTGAATTTGGAAAGAAGCATACATTGTGAAACCATCACCATCTATGCTAACTCCAGAAGTTTCCTCCCACCCCTTGCCTTTCTTGCTATGCTTTTTTCTAGATTCCTTTATAAGTAATACATCTCCATTTTCCCTGCCCTCGCTCTGGCAAAGTGTGGGTCATGCATCAGCGGTGTCAGCATCACCTAGAACTTGTTAAAATGCAGAATTGAGCCAGCAGAGCTATGATCACATCTGCACTTGGACAAATCCAAAGGTGATTTGTATGCACATTAAGACTGAGAAGTGCTGGTCTGCACCCCAGTCCAGTGTCACCCACCTGACTTCTCATCACCTGCATCAGAATCAGCTGTAGAGCTGGGTATGTTGAAAGCCATCCCAATCCCACCCAGATCTGCTGAATCAGAATCTCCGGGGATATAGCCTGAGATTTTTTTTTCCCCCTTTCTGCTTAGTGTATAATTGGCATATAATAAATTGCACACATTTATTTTTGGATTTTTATTGAGGTAACATATTATTAAGTTTCAAGTGTAATGGTGCACTTTAGTTTCAAGTGTAATGGTATGTGTATAATAATGGAACTATCACCACAATAAAAATAATGAACATAATATCCATCATTCTCCAATATTTCTGAATAACCCCAGGGAATCTCCCTGGCCAACCACCTTCTGATCTATTTCCTTTCATTACCAATTAGCTTGAAATTTTATATATGAAGTCATAGAACATGTACTATTTTTTGGTCAGGTTTCTGTCATTCAGCATAAGTATCTGGAGATTTATTCATGTTGTTTGTGTCAATAGTTGATCCTTTTTTACTGCTGAAGAACATTTCACTGTGTGGAAATGCCAGATTGTTTATTCTTTTGCTGATGGACATTTGGGTTGTTTCTAGTTTGGGGCTATTACAAATGAAGCTGCTATGAACATGTGTACATAAGTCTTTGTGGGGACAAATGGTTTCACTTTTTGGGGTCAATACCCTGGGAATACAATGGCCGGATCCTATTAATAAGGGTATGTCTAACTTCTAAGAAACTGACAAGCTTTAAGAATAGTTTTACTAAGATACACTTTATATATATAACATACAATTATATAACATACAATGTATATAACATACAATTCACCCATTCAAAGTATATAATTCAGTTTTTTTGTTAACTCACCTATTATTGAAACTCAGTTTTAGAATATTTTTAAAAAAGATTTATTTATTTATGCATACAAGCACTGGAGTACAGGCCAGAGGTGTAGGAGGTGAGAGGATCCACCAGAGACAGGGAACAGAACAGGCAGATCTACTGAAATACACTGCTGAGGGGAGCAGCGGGCGAGGCAGGAGAGGTCTGCCACACCATGTGGGTCACCTCCCTGGCTGGAGGCAGGGATTGAACTCGTGCTGCAGTGGCTGTGTTGGCTTCATAGTGTGTTGCTTAACCCATTGTGCCACCAGGGAGGACCCAGTTTTAGAATATTTTTGTTACCCAAAGATACTCTATACCCAGTGACAGCCACTCCTCACCCCACACCTCTCATCCAGCCTTAGGCAACCATGAAATTACCTTCTGTCTCTTTAGATTTGGCCATTCTGTATATGTCATAGAAATGGAATCGTATAATAAGTGGTCTTTGATGGACCACCTTCACGTAGCATCGTGCTTTTGTCATTCATCCACGTTGTAACACGTATCAGCACTTCATTCCTTTTATTGCTGGGCCATATTCTATCGTATGGATATATCCATATCCACATCCATATACAGCTGATTACCCATTCCTCAGTTGATGAACATTTGGGTTATTTTCACTTTTTGGCTATTATGAATGATACTGCTATGAACATTTTGTATATGAGTTGTTATGTGGCTCTCTTGGGTATGTGCTCAAGAGTGAAAATGTTAGGTAATATGGTAGTCAAGTGATACCATTATATATCCACCAAAGATTCTGGTTCCTTTACATCCTCACCTACACTTGGCGTAGTCAGTCTTTTCATTTTAGTCAATCTAATGGATATGGAGTGGAATCTCATTGGATTCTAATTTCATTTCCTAAAGACGTATGGTGGTAAACATCTTTTCATGTGCTCATTTGCTATTCATTTATTGTCTTTGGTAAAGTATCTCAATCTTTTGCTCATATAAAATTGGGTTATACTGCTTATTATACATAATCATATATTGATTATGAGTCCATATCTGACTTGCAGATATTTTCTCCTGGTGTGTTGCTTGCCTTGGCATTCTCTTAATGGTAACTTTTCCAGAGAAGAAATTTTACATTTTGATTAAATGTAATTTATCAGTTTTTAAATTTTCAAAATTGTGCTTAGTGTCCTAAGAAATTTTGCCTAGCCTAAAGTCACAAAGATTTTTCTCTGATGTTTTCTTCTTATAACTTTAGGATTTACATATAGGTCTATGATATATTTGCAGGTGAGGATTGAATCTATCACCTTTTTGCATGTGAATATCTAGTTGTTCCAGCATCATTTGTTGAAATGACAATTCTTTCTGCACTGAATGGCTTGTACAATTTGGTCAAATCAGTTGTCCAAATAGATGTGTATGTCTATTGCTAATGTTCCACACATATATTTGTTTATCCTATACACCGATATCATGCTATCTTGAGTACTGTAGTTTTATTCTTTTCTTAATTAAAAAAATTAAAAAATACATTTATTCATGCATATAAGAACTGGGGTACAGGCCCGACATGGGGGATAAGAGGATTCACCAGAGACAGAGTGAGGGAAAGGAACAGGCAGATTGAATTACACTGCTGAGGGGAGCAGCAGGCAAGGCAGGAGAGGTCTGCTGTGCCATGTGGGTCAGCTCCCTGGCTGTGGATCAAATTGGTGCAGCAGTGGCTGCAGACAGCATCATAGTGATGCGCCTTAACCCCTTGCACCACCAGGGAGGCCCTGTATCTTTATTTTAAAAATAAATTACAGGGTCTCCCTGGTGGCACAGTTCGTTAAGCAACGCACTATGAAGCAAACCACAGCCACTGCAGCACGAGTTTGATCCCTGCTGCTGGCCAGGGAGGGGACCCACGTGGTGCAGCATATTTATCCTGCTGTGCCGCTGCTCCCCTCAGCAGTGTACTTCTGTTGATCTGCCTGTTCTGCTCCCTGTTCTGTCTGTGGTGAATCCTCTCACCCCCCACACCTCTGGCCTGTACCCCAGTGCTTATATGTATAAATAAATAAATCTTAAAAAAAATAAATTACATATATGACTAAGATGTAACTACCCCATCAAATGTAAGTTACCATCTGAAAACCACTCCTCTAACCCTATTAAATAACTTCTCTCTGATCTCAGTCATCTATGTTCCTTTGTGTCTGTGTCTTTGCTTTTCCACTTTCCTATGTCCTGAATACCTTCTTGTCTTTCCAAATCTTACAGATTCTTCAAAATTTAATAAAAAGACTCCTCCTTAGAGAAGCAGGATTATTTGTCAGTGAAAAAGTCATTCTTTTCTAAGTGCTTCCATAGTAAATTTATTACTTTTTATTTTTCAAGTTTATTACATTTATCAGAGTAGTTATCAAAATGTGCATTTTTTGGTAATTGTTTACTCATCCATTTATAAGACCTCTAGGGTCACTTTGTCTTGTGTACAAAGTAGGCATTGTATTTTATCTTAAGGAATGAAGGAGGGCTTTAAAAGCAAAAGACCAAGTAATAAGCAGTACAGAGAGAACATCTTAGAGTTTACCTAAGGTCATTTTAAAGTTTTGTGTTGGTTTATGTGATCTAAGATCGGATTAGCACATAGATTTCATTTTGTTTGGTAAATCTGATTGAATGTTAGAGAAGGATTGTTGAGAAGGATTCTGAGGCCACATCTTGACTCCATGAGAAATTTGCAATCAGACAATAAAATGTTAGAATATCTCAGATATTTTTTAGTAAGCGTGTAGGATACTTTGAACAAATAACTAACATATATAATTCATGTCAGGCAGGGTCTTTTTTTTTTTTTAAATATTTATTTATTTATGCATACAAGCACTGGGGTACAGGCCAGAGGTGTGGGGGGGTGAGAGGGTTCACCACAGAGAGCGGGGAGC
>JAGFMF010012145.1:14795564-14829867 GCA_019455555.1 Galemys pyrenaicus | reverse complement strand
TCCCTGGCCGGCAGCAGGGATCGAACTTGTGCTGCAGTGGCTGCGGTTTGCTTCATAGTGTGTTGCTTAACCCACTGCGCCACCGGGGAGGCCCCTGAAACATTTAATGTTTCAGGAAAAGTGAGGTAGCTAGCACTTATAGGTATAATTCTGTATATGGACAAAGTTAATTTGCTGCTTGTCAATGATCATGATCCAAGCTTCCCACACTTTTACTTTAGATTAGAAAGATTTATCTTTTATGATTTCTTTTTTTTTAAATTTTTTTTAAAGATTTTATTTATCCATGTATTCAACAGCTGGGCACAGGCCAGAGTAACAGGAGGTGAGGGGATTCACCAGAGACAGAGTGGGGAACAGAACAGGCAGATTGACTGAAGCACATTGTTGAGGGGAGCAGCAGGAGCAGCTGGAGAGGTCTGCTGCACCATGTGGGTCACACCCTTTTGTGGTGGGGTGTGTGGTGGGAGTGGGGTGGGGAGGGGAGGCAGGAATAGAACTCATACTGCAGTGGCTGTAGTTTGCTTCATAGTGCATTGCTTAACCCACTGCGCCACCAGGGAGGCCCCCTTTTATGATTTCTGATCTGTTGCTTTTATTTCTTCAGGATCCCTTGCCAGCTCCATCTTTGACCCACTCAAATTTCTTGTGGGTGCTTCAGGAGGAGTCTATGCTCTGATGGGAGGCTACTTTATGAATGTCTTAGTGGTAAGAACTTTGGGAACAGAATCTTTGGACCCCTTTGGAAAAAAAAAACCCACAAAACAATAACTGGTATTTGGCGTAGGAAATCTTCACTTATCAATATTTACTGAGAACTCATTTTCATTTAGAGACTTGTAAAGACATCAGAATTTTGCTTTCATATTTTATCTTTATTCCCTCCCCTTCCCAAAAGTTATGGTTAATAAATAAAATCTTATTTAATTTAAAATTTTTACTGAATACTAGTTTAAAACATTCTATAGAACTTAGGCATAAATTCTACATCTGTATGTGCATTATGAATGCATCTAAATAAAATTTTACATTGAAAAATAGAAAGTCAAAGTTCTCTTTGAAATATCGGTTAACAGTTGCTATATATCTTTTCAGCTCCTTTTCTCTATGTATTTACAATCCTACCAGTATTATTGCTACAAAATGAAACTGGCTTTACAGATGCTGTTCTGCATCTTAAGATAGAGCATCCTGACCTGGGTCTGTACACAGAAACCCACCTTAGGTTTTTCTTTTTTTTTTTAAAGATTTATTTATTTATGCATACAAGCACTGGGGTACAGGCCAGAGGTGTGGGGGGGTGAGAGGATTCACCACAGAGAGCGGGGAGCAGAACAGGCAGATCAACGGAAGTACACTGCTGAGGGGAGCAGCGGGCACAGCAGGAAAGGTCTGCCACACCATGTGGATCCTCTGCCTGGCCGGCAGCAGGGATTGAACTCGTGCTGCAGTGGCTGCAGTTTGCTTCGTAGTGCGTTGCTTAACCCACTGCGCCACCAGGGAGGCCCCACCTTAGGTTTTTCAAGTGCTCTGTAGCACCTGCTAAATAGGTGGATCTTGATTTATTTATTGATTCCGTTATTGAAAAAAATTGGATTGATTCCAGCTGTTTAGATTTACAAATAGTATTAGGGATGTTCTTTGACATATGTCTTTTTCCATTTGTGTGATTTTTTTTTTGTAGGATAAATTCCTAGAAGTGGATTTAAAAATGAAGGATTTAAATTTTCATAGAGATATGTCAAACAATCCTCATATTCATACACCATTGTACGCCCTCATGGGATAATAGGTGAAAAGGTTAACTATTTTTTAAAACAGGAAAAAATCCTAACTTGTTTTTAATCCTTTAACTATGAAAGCATACTTTAAAAATATACTCCTAGGGAAAGTATGAAATTATAAAAACTTTTCCAAATATAGAGGTCATTGAGAAAAATGATTTCAAACTTTGGAGTGTACCCCATTAGTGGCTGTGCACTCATTTTTAGGGATTGTGCCCAAAAATTAGACAAAAGGAGAAGAGTGTTGCTGATGCAACACTGCAATGATAAAGAAAAGAAGAGGGACTTGTAGAGCTGGCTGTGTGGTACAGAATGCCGCTTGAGAGAAAGATCCTGGCCTTTTTATGACAGAGAAGGTGGCTCAAACTGAATACTGGACTTTGGGCTTTAGGGAGAGTGAGTCCAATGATGTACACTCCATTGCCACAGTTGGCGCCAATCTTGTTAACAAACGGTTCCACTGATTGGTCCCTGAGGTGCAAAGCACATCAGCCCCTGCCCCCAGGTGTCCCAGTCGTACCTATTGTCCCAGGACAATCAGGAGTCCTGTTCTTGTCTAACTTGAAAGGAGCCTTGTACGCCACACCCACAAAAGAGAAAAAGAAAAATAATCCAGTATGTATCAGGGTTGTAAGGGTAAGCACTCTTTCATTTATGTTTCTGTTGTTCATTATAGGGTTGTTATGGGCTGGATTATTTCTTACTGTAAGTCACAGTCACCACAGTTTGAAAACAGTCAATTTAGAACAAAGATGCGATTTCAGCATCTTTACTCCTTGGGAAGAGTTAGTGACCGAAACTGATAGGAGAGGTAACTCAATAAAGTAGAAATGTCTTGCTGACTCAGTTCTCTAGTTACACGTGAGGTTACTGTGAGGTAGATGGAGATATCCCAAAGTTAAAATCAGTGTATTTTTACCCAACATTTTCAATTTTTGACAGTTATCTCAAAAACTATAGTAAACGGAACTTTAGTTAAGTCTTTGCTTACTAAAGAAAGAAGATAGAGAAATAGTAAATGAATATTAACCAAAACTAAACAAAACCCAACTTGGGGAATATTTCATCAGACTTAGTTTTGATAGCATTTTTTTTTATCTATTGAGTGTTAAGTGTTGATCTTAAATTACTTATATTTTGGTTATGTCCTGCTAATAAAATTGTGTCTAGTTTCTCCTATGGAATGAAATATCACGTCTTTTGTTCTCCAAAGTGCACCAGCAGTGTACTTCCTAGAAGCATTTGAAAACTGAGCTGTTATACCAGTGCTTTGATTCGTAATTATTTGTGACTCAAACTTGATTTTAAGTGAAGAAGCAGATGAAAAGGGAGTAATTTTGAGGTTTCATTTGCCAATAAGTACTGATATTAGTGTCATTTATCTCTTTGCAAGAATTTTCGAGAAATGATTCCTGCCTTTGGAATTGCGAGACTACTGGCCATCATCCTTATAGGTAAGTTTGTTCTGTGAACATTTCACACTTCAGTTTTATGGGTTGGAACTTCAGAAGTTATTCTCATATTTCCTAAGCACTAAGTTGTAGAATGATGGCTAGCCTAGAATCAGAAGGAATTGCTGCCCATGACTCTAAGCAGAAAGGTGGAGTTTTAGCTGCATCTAAAGTATGGTAGATTTCTGCCTAGTGACAGCCCATACAGGGCAGAAGAAAGTAAGAGCAAAGTCAGGGCCAGTAATTTCAGAACTGCTCCAGCTAAAGCTGTATACACGGGGGAGTGGGGGTGGGTAGAAAGGGTGAGAGTTGGGGTGGGGGGCATAGTGAGGCGGGGAGAAGTTACCCCCAGGGTTACACAGTAGGGTCAGACTTAAAGGTCATGACAGAAATTTGATAAAGTCTAATGTTTTGACTATCATATGGTAAAGAAAATTTTGCTAATTGGTATCAGTAGTTCAATTATCTCTATTGTGGGAAGAGGGACAACTGCCTCTGAGGAAAGAGACTCAACTGAGTTTGTGAACAGTCTAATGGTAAAAACAATAATTCACTCTGTGAGAAAGGAAATAACTTGCTTACAGTTTATACCGTTCTGTGAATAAGTTTCTTCTCCATAAGAATTCAAAGAGTGAGTGAGCGCTATGAGTGTGGAGAGGACAGCAGGCAACTGGCTGCTCCCTGCCTGAGTTGGCAGCCAGAGCAGAGATAAACCCTCGGGTGAAAACGTCACTAACCACCTGGGTCTTCAGTCAGTCTGCTGCTTTTCTGTAAAGATGGATGACTTTTGTCAAATGAGTGTCAAGTCCTTGATGGAGAAATGGTCTTAATACTCTTTTTTTTTTGTTAAGTTTTTGATTTTTATTGGGGTACAGGGTGGGAAATGTCAGCATGGGCTACACCCCTAAGGGGAGAATGTCCCTGTTAATCTTCCTGGGCTACTTTTGACTTTTTCTTTTTCTTGGAACTGCTGCTCTTGCTGCTAGCAGCCTCTTCAGGTTCACTGCTGAGGGGCTCCTCCTTGGAAGAGAATTTCTGTTTTTTCCTTGGACACAACCCTGTTTCCTGCCTCTTCCTGGTCATTAACAGGCTCCTCTTTGGAGACAGACTTCTTCCTCTTGGGAAGATGTGCAGTGCCTGTGGTCTCTTCAGCGTCAGGTCTTAATACTCTTAATACTCCTCAATGTTAGAATCAAAACCCCTTCCTCATGTACAGGGAAGAGCCAAAGATAGCTTATGTCACATTAGGTCATTCTTGAGGTAAGTAATATGTCACTGTGATTATATTCACAGACATCTTAGAGAGTGGCAGTGCCCACTAGCTGATGTTAACCTTTCCCACTTGCTGGTAGACATCTCTTCTAAGAGTTCTTTGCCCTAGTTTGTCCATTCTTGAAAATGAGACAAGTTAAATGCATGCCAGGTTTATAAAATACAAGTACATTTTCATCTTAACTATGTCTCCTTGGGAAAAATGTATCCAGTTTTTTTTTTAAATGCTAAATATTCTTAATTGTGAAGGACAGTTGACCTTAAGGATCTCCCTCATCAAACTTTTATTTGTTGGCTGTGTGTTCTAGCAAAGCAAGGGCATTTCCCTTTGAAAAAAATGAAGGAAATCTCATTTTCATCCATAAAATTCTGTATAAAGGCAAATCTTTTAAAATGAGTATCAGTTTTTTAGTGAGGACATTGATTTGTTTTATTGGAGTAAGGGCTTCTTTTTTAGGTGGGAAGACATGTGTTCATTCAGAGACTGCCATAATTTAGAAGCAAACTTCTCTAGGAAGTAGAAAGGGCCAGGCTGAGGTGTGTAAGACAGGACAAGATTAGAGAGAAAAGGAATGGAGAAACTGACGTGCTAAGGGTATAAAGACTTCTCTAGAGGAAGCTTCTGTCCTGGAAGACTAAACCAGTTACTGTTTCCAGTAAGTCAGTTCTGCTAGACCTGGCAGTGGTTTTGTTATACTTTCCTGGCCCTATCTCTGTTATTTACACTGGATCAGGAAGTGCAAACCATGATTAAAATACCATACAGCCACATTTATCTAGCATTTTGTGTAATAGTCATGTACGATTAAATTGAGTACATGACTCGCTCTCAATTCCTCTCCAGTGACTTCAGTGTCAATACAGTATTGAACGGGAAACTGGCCAGAACACATGATCCTGATGCTATTTTCTCAAAGGCAAGGACTTGGTCTTTCCAACTCCTAGCACTCAGTGGCTGATGAAACAGCACAGGGAATTGGGGTGGAATGCGACAGCTGCATGAGATGTTTCCAAGTGCCGGCACATGTCTGGCAGAGTTCTAGGCCAAGAAGCCCTGGAAGCTCCTTTGCAGCACAAAGTTCACTGATATGAAGAATGTCTAAGTTCTGGCTCTAGCTGTCCATTGGAGAATGTGAACTCACTTCCTTTCTTGGCCCACCTCAGTGCTCCTGAGAATTAGAGGCAATTAGTGTGGTGGATGAAAGTGGAGTTTCTCAGAAGGTTCAAGTCCTGCCCCTGCCTCTGAACTGTGTGGCCTGGGGCAAGTACTTAAGCTCTGTTTCTTGATATATAAAAATGTCTCACTTGGATTGCTGCACTAGTGTAATCTAGCTGGTCTTCCTGCTCCTGTGCTTAATCCGTTGTAGTCTGTTTACTTTCCAACAGCCAGAATGGTCATTTCAAAACATCTGTGTCACTCAAAAAATTTCAAAGACTTCCTATCACTCAGAATGAGTCAAAATCTTACCTGTGGCCTGTAAATTCCCTATCCGATCTGTGCATTACTACCTGTTTGATCTTGTCCTCTATCTCTTGGTCCTTAATAGTTCAGAATCACCTGGAGGTCTTAATTAAAACACAGAGCCCTCCCTTTGCTGTTTCTGGTTCAATACATCTGGGGTGTGCTTGAGAATTTTAATTTCTAATAAGTTCCCAGGTGGTGGTGCTGCTGCTTCTCTTGGATGCTTCTGCTGCTGGTATTATACTTTGAAAACCACTGAGCTGGGCAGATCAACTGCTTTGGTATTTCTAAAACACGAGGCACATTCCTGCCTCAGGGAGTTTGCACTTGCCCTTCCCTCAGCCTGGAAGACTTACATCACATGCCAGAACGACATGCACATTTACCTCCATCCAATGTCATACACTCAGTGAGGTTCTCCCTGACTACTAAAGCACACACTCTATTTCCAGCATTCGCTATTCTCCTTAGCACCATTTGACATACTGTGTGTTTTACCTTTTTGCTTGCCTCCCCCCACCAGACCATCGGCTCTATGGACGGGGCTGTCTGATATGTTCATTGTTGTATTTCCACCACCTAGAATAGTACTTGGCACATAGAAGACAATCAATCAATACTGGATGTTAATAAATCTGCAAAATGGGAAAATGGTAATATCTAGTTCACAGGGTTGTTTCTTAATGATAGAGGTTAAAGCAAGTTAACACATGTCAGAATACCACCTGGCACAGAAGTCTTGGTATTTGTTAGCTGCTGCTGCTTCTGGAGAGGAAGCAGAAACATTTGGTGCTGGAGCTTTATCAGGTTGTTTTTCCTTCCAGTTGGGTCAGACATGGGATTTGCTCTCTACAGAAGGTTCTTTGTCTCTGAAAACACGTCGCCGGTGAGTTCAATTGATTTTTTCTAATGAAAAGTTGTTTACCTATCATGCCAAGAGCTGGCAAGTGTCATCAAATGGGGCAATTCTGTGATGTAGGTCACTCAGATTGCCATTAAGAAAATTCCCGAGGAAATCAGACTTTCACTTAATTCTCCCAGCCCTGACCAACCGGCTCAACTTCTCTGTAGCTGCCACACATTATGGTAGCTGCCAGAGCAGGAGGGAAGGGACTGTGTTGTTCACAGAGTAAAACAAATTGATAAGTAGCAATGAAAATTTGGATCCAGATAGCTTTAAATATAAATAAAACTGACAAAATATTTCAAGTTTTGTTGGAATCAGCCTGAATTTGGTAGTTTCTGAGTATTTTTTGTTGTTTCTCCTGTACTTTAATTCTGACACTGATTTGTGTGGGGTCAGATTACACCTCTATAGAATCTATCATGGCAACTCAACTCTTGCTTTCTTGGCCGACAATATGCAGAACCATCACAAATGTGATGATACTCAGGGTAAATAAGGAGCAAGAGCTCTTTCTGGGTACTGGAGCATCAGTGAAATGACATTTTTTTAGTTTTTCATGTTTTAGAACATTTCCTTCTTTCTGTGAACGTGGGGTTTGTGGCTCTTTGCCTTATTTACTTCCTTGTTGTTCAGACTTTTAAGATTTGTTTGACTGTGATGTTACTTGTTTTTGAGTTAGATGCAACTGAAATATGCAATTAGCATTTTTATCACTTATTTCCATTCCTCTCCCCCTCCCAAGGTGTCTTTTGCAGCTCACATTGCAGGTGGATTTGCTGGAATGTCCATAGGTTACACTGTATTTAGCTCCTTTGATAGGACACTGCTGAAAGACCCAAGGTTTTGGGTGGCAATTGCAGCTTATCTAGCTTGTGTTTTATTTGCTGTGCTGTTCAACATTTTCCTGTCTCCAGCAAACTAACCTGCTCTATCATAAACCAATTAATAAAGAGAATCACTTGGGAAAAAGCTGGAGAATCTGAAGAAACAGAGAAATCCCAGCAAATGCAGGGCAAAGCACTACTCAAGTCTTCAGTTTCAAAGACTGTTCATAAAAGGACTTATGGTTTAAGGAAGGAGTTTCTGAATACAAAGGGTGGGAGTGAAGAGGAAGAGAAAAAAGGAAGTGAAAATCAGAGATCAGGTTTTTTCCAGGCTTTTGGTGTACGTGTATAGCCTCTGAAAGGGATGATATATTCTGCAGGTTGCCTGCAAGATAGAATCCATGAATTCTGTATTATGCTGACAATAAACACTTTTGATATCTGTGTCAGACTATTAATCATCACTTTGGATCACTGTTTGAATAGACTGATCATTGTTTGAGGTGCTTTGTAGAAGTTAGTGCTAATCTTTTTAACAACCCAGAAAGGTAGTTATTGCTCTGTATCTTAGAGGACGTGGGGACTCTTTTTTTTAATAGTACTTATTATTTATTTATTTTGTCTTTTTTTTAAATTAAAATATTTTAAAATTTACATATACTTGCCATTAATTGTAATCCCCATGTATTCCCCATCACCATCTCACCAGTGCACCATCACCTCAGTCCCTCTTGCTCCCATCTGCCCTCAACCCTCCCCCGCCCCTTCCCACCAGGTGTCGACGTGGGGACTCTTTAAACATATCGAGTAATTTGTCTAAGCAAGGGTAGAATTTCCGGTACATTGAAAGCCCACACTTTCCTCTCCTATAGGTCTAACAGCGCTGTGCTCCCCAAATACTGAAGGTTAAGAGTATCATAGTGTTATAGGGTAATTTTAATATAAAATGGGGTTTGACTGGGTTTTTACTAGTGTGCTCGAAAAGCTTTTATAGTAAGTTTTAATTGCAGGCACATATAACAAAAGTTAATAAAGGGTTTAATTTATAAGACAAGGGGAAATGGTGTAATGAAAACAAGGAGAAGAGAGTGATACAGATTTGTAAATGTTTTACCAGTTCCTCGGATGCTGAGAGGTGGCTCTGAAAGAAAAAGGGAACCCCAAGGCTCACATGTCTGCTTTCATACCCAGCCTGGCTGCTTAACTTTACTCTTTGATAATGACCTTATGGGATTTGTAATTTTTGGATATTGTAGGTTTGGAGTGGTGGTTGGATTCCATAACCTATTTGTGTAATTTATTCAGGAGGACCTTTCCCCCTAACAATTGGAGCACAATAAAGCCTTACTTAATGTTGTCACTAGGTTTTTGAAAGCTGGGACTTTAAGAGAAACAGCAGGTCTTTCATAACATCAACTCGGTGAATTTAGTTTTTTCTCATAACATTATAATGAAAAAATGTTGAACAAAGTGATGTTATCGGAGGACCAGCTGTATAGGAATAAACATTTCTGTGGGTGTGCCATGAGTAGTAGAAATACCTTACAGAAGAAGACTGAGAATTTTCTGGATTGTTAAGGGTTTTAAGAGTTGAGTTTAGGATTCCAAGGTACCTGGACTTCGGATTCTCATCCATTCTCATTCTTTATGTGGCTCTCCTAAGAGCAGGCGGGATTAATTTACAGAGGTAAATTGTTATAGCTGAAAGCTTGACGTTCATGTCCTTTTCCTGTAGACAACCCGGATTGTTGCACATTCTTTTCCAAGATAATGGTTTTAAGTCACCCAAACACAGGAAATACAATTTTTTTTCTTTTATCATCACCCTATTTTATTTAGAAACGTCCATCTAGATGTGTTACTGTCTTCTGAGAGGAGCATACATACTTCATTTGATACAGTTAGAAAAATACTGATAGAATCTTAGGAAAAACGGATCTGGAATTTGTTAAAAATTTTTAAAAAACTTGAGTATAAGGATATGGGTATCTTCTCAGTTAAACAAAGATATTTTTTTTAAAGATTTATTTATATATGCATGCAAGCACGGGGGTACAGGCCAGAGGTGTGTGTGGGGGGGGCGATGAGAGGATTCACCAGAGACAGAGCGGGGAGCAGAACAGGCAGATGGACACTGCTGAGGGGAGCAGCAGGTGAGGCAGGAGAGGTCTGCTGCACCATGTGGGTCCCCTCCCTGGCCAGCAGCAGGGATCGAACTCGTGCTGCAGTGGCTGTGGTTTGCTTCATAGTGCGATGCTTAACCCACTGCGCCACCAGGGAGGCCCAACTATGAGATAACTTTTAAGCATGATTTGCTTCTCAGAATTAACTAAGAAAGTTTTGAGTTAATCTGTTTTATTGTTTAAATATACACAGAAATTGTAGGTTTTAATAAGATAAATGAGATGTGACATATATTGCTTTGTAATATGGTTTAGAGATCTGTTCTTTCGTAGAGGTGTTTATTCTCTGAGTTGCTGAATGGTAAATGCCCTCTGCTGACATTTCAGTATCATTATACTAACAGTGCTAGGGGAACACCATAGTATATGCGCCACCATAGTATATGGTGAAAACACCCTAGTACATGCAGTATGTTTTTCAGTATGTTTAGCAAATGAATAATGTTCCAAACACCCAGAAGCAGAAATGCTATGTTTGTTGTGACAGACTTAAACTGCCTTTTAAGTAGCTGTATTCATTCTTTTTTTTTTTTAAGATTTATTTATACATACAAGAACTGGGGTACGGGTCAGATAGTCTAGACAGGAGAGGTCTGCTGTGCCATGTGGGTTAGCTTTCTGGCCAGGGACCGAACTTGTGCTGCAGTGGCTGTGGATAGCCTCATTGCGCTGCGTCTTAACCCCTTGCGCCACAGGGGAGGCCCCAGTAGCTATATTCATTCTTATTGTTATTGGCAGCATATGAAATAAGTTGCCTCACACTTTTGTGAAAAGAAAGTATTATAAATCTGAAAATTTTGCATTTTGATAGTTAAAAAATGTTTCATTTTAATTTATATCTCTCTTCTTAGTGGGGATCAGTGTTTTTCAAATTTATTAACATATATTACACATGATATGAAATTTGTATATAACTTACAAATATGAAAATATATATATAATTTCCCCGATGAGATGTCTGTATTTAATCTGAAGTGTAAGTGATAGTTAGCAAATTGTCCAGGGAAGAGATTTTCATCTGCCACAGACAACCTACCGGATCACTACCTCTGACCTTTTAAAGACCTATAATACAAGATAACTGATAACAGCGGAAAACTAGACAGAGAATCATGAGATGGGACATGATTCATTGATAGTAAGGTTAAGTTAAGGAGTTATTTAGTTAGAAAGTCTTTTTGGTACAAGAAAATATCACCTACATTGCCAAAAACAGTGAAATCTTACTGTACTCCCCAGGGGGCAAAAATAACCATTAAAAAGACAAATATCTGGTGTTTTAAATTTAATACTTCTGAATTACGGACGAACCATTTATTCAGTTTAACTGAATAATTTTAGTCTTCTAAACTGTGCTGTAATATTAGAAATATTTTAAATATTCTTTATGTGTGCTGTCCAATGTATCATGTAGCTATTTAAATTTTAATTGAAATGAAATAAAATTAGAAACTCAGTTCCTCTGTTACACAAACAATGTTGCAAGTGCTGAAAGGCTATCTGTGGATAGTAGCAGCTACATTATTGGACAGCACAGACAGGATCTATTTCAATGTCATTGCAAAAAGTTCCACTGAATAGTGCTGTTGCATTTCAGCAAGAATGAGCTGAAAGTGAAATAGATTTTAGATGATCACTGCATTGAAGTGAATCTACTCTATACCTACAATGGAACAAATTTAGAGATTAAGCTGAAGACAGCAGTGGTATAACTCCTCTTAAACTTCCCACATACTAAGAGGAATTTTGTGTTAATGTTTGCATTTTAGGTAGTTAAGTCATTTGAAATGTTTTTATATTTTGTTTTTGAATTCCATAGTACTGTATCTAGACTAGTTTTCATGTCATTTGTTGTGAAAATTTTAGAACCTAAGATGAATAGCTAAATAATACTGTTCCTTTCAGAAAATATTATATTATTGTCCTTTAAGAAAAACCTTTTTTTTTTTTTTAAAGTTTTATTCATTTATGCATACAAGCACTGGGGTACAGGCCAGAGGTGTGGGGGGGGTGAGAGGATTCACCACAGAGAGCGGGGAGCAGAACAGGCAGATCAACGGAAGTACACTGCTGAGGGGAGCAGCGGGCACAGCAGGAGAGGTCTGCTGCGCCATGTGGGTCCCCTCCTGGCCGGCGGCAGGGATTGAACTCGTGCTGCAGTGACTGCGGTTTGCTTCATAGTGCGTCGCTTAACCCACTGCGCCACCAGGGAGGCCCAAGAAAAACCCTTTATTTCGTTTTGTGCTTATAAAAGTAAGGGGTTTATGATAAAAAAAATTAAAATACATTTAATTTTAAATATTTAAGTCAATTGTAATCACACTGTTCAGGGATAATCATAGCTAATAATTTGGTGAATGTCCTTCTAAAATTTTTCTGTATGTCTCTACAATATGAAAAAAAGTGATAATTATGGGGTCGTATGATTCTAGTTTATAACCTGAATATCACTGAAACAGTATATCAAATGCCTTTTTATTTTAGTATATGTTTATGGTTTCTATTGGTTGTAAGGTTCTATACTGTGGGTGTATTATTATGTATGATACAGTCTTACTGATAATTATTTTGGATGTTTTAAATTATGATTATTGTAAACAGCAACATGAATAATAATATACTTATAATTCAAAGTGCTTTCAGTTGGTGGGCCAAAGAGTATATCATTGACATGATGAAGTCAGAGAATTTTTTCTCTTAGGAATAGAAGGAAATGTTAGAAATTGATGCTTTTGTGAATCTTTTAAACTGTGTAACACTTTTAAAAAGGAACTAAAGACTCCAGAACCAGTTATTTAAAAAGTCAAAACTATTATTATTTGGCTAGCCAATTAAATGATTAAACTTTAAAGAGAAAACAGACAACTTCTTTGTACCTTTTATGCAAATTTCAGGTTTGCTGGAAGAGGTAAAATAACTAATAAAAACAGTGAAGAGCTGACTTTAGAGCCACACTTACTGGATCTGAATGCAAGTTCCAACTATGTGATCTTGGGTAATTCAAGGTGTGCCTCAGTTTTCTCATCTGTAAAATGAAGGAAACCATTTACTCACTTCATAGAATTTCTGTGATGAACATATCATGTAGCTATAGTATCCTAATGTATTTCATTGTATAGCATTTCTTTTTATATGAGGGACATAGAATGTACATTTATATTTTAAGTGAAAGTGAATAAAACATTCTTTTTTATTTTAATCTTTCCTTTGGGTTATTTTCCTCTTAGATATCTTATAATATCAGCCTTAATATGTGACCTACTGTTTGATAATCTGAACATCTCAACTTGTCTTATATAACTTGCCTGACTGATCCCTCCCACAAAAGCAAGCTATGTGTCTTACATAGGTGAAAGATTCTTACAGTGAAAATTCACTACTACTGCTACCACCACAATAACCACTTAATTCAAGTTATATCTAATAATATTTGTGTAATACAAAATAGTTGAAAATTTTTCGAATTCATTTAAGATGATAGACATTTTAAAAAATTCTAGCCATCCCATACAGCTTTCTCTCCACCAGCTAACTGCTCCTGGAAACTGAGGTGGCTTCGAGCTACATGGGGTCCCTCAACTGAAAATGAAAACAGGTGAGGTCTCCTCAAGGTGACCTCTGTGGCCAGTTCAGAGAGGGCTCCATCAGAACACTTCCTCCTTCACAGGCTGACTTACAACCATGTAATATTCCAGACACTCTTGGTCCTTTGAATCTGAATTGATTAGAAACTGCAAGAATCCTACGAATATCCTCCAAATCACTTAATGTTGCTGACAAACAACCACACTGTTAGGTGAGCTTCCATAGCCTTCACGTTTGAACAGCTGTTGGCTTTTAGATATTCTATACATTTTGATAGAGCCTTGTGGCGCAGCGATAACAGGTAAGGTAGTTCTAAAGGCCTGCTGTTATGATAGAAAAAACAGATCTAATTCTGAACTGTGAAGGAGTTGTTTTAAATCCAGACACGGGTACTTTTCTAGTATTCCCTTCAGAATTCAAAAGTGTTAATTTTGGGAAAATTGTATCAGAACTGTTCAAAATTGAGGATAATTGGTTTGGAACCGGGTTTTTCCTTGAAGGGACCACAATCCTAATTGTTCTTGGGGTATATAATTCTTTAGTTACCAATTTTTCATTTCTGAAAGATTAAATTTTGTTTGACCTTGGGACATCGGTAGGCTATCTGATAAATAAAAATCTTAATAATCTTAAAATAAAATCTTAAAAAGTTTAGTGGCTTTCTTATTAAGTGCCCAGATTGGAGTCTTGCCTCTACCACTCGCTAGTCACTAACTTCCTCTTACAGGGGTAGTGTGAGGGCTAAAATATGAAATGTGTTTAAGAGTGTGCTCTGCACAAAGAAAGCATAAAGTGCTAGTATTAGCATGTTACGGCTCACTTTCCAGAGGCGCCCACGTGAAGTCGGCCGCAAAGCAGATTCCAGAAGTAAAAGCTGGCGCCCAAACATACAATCTTAAACACACTCCTCAAGCTACTGAAAACCCAAGAGTCGACCTGAATGGGGCGTGCGCAGTTTTTTTGGATGAGTTGTCAAGAAGCCAGCACAGATAGGTCACCACAGCTCCCGAGGTCCCGTCGACTACTAACATCCGTAGATCCTCCTTCTGGAAAGTCTTCGCGTTCTGGAGCTCCACAGGCCCGCCCCCCGACGCCACTCCTGTTTTGGGCTCCACCTGGACACTTGTGCCGGGTTACCAAATCCTTGCTCCTCTCTAAGCAACCGGAATCACCGAGGGGCCCGGAAGAGGAAGGAGAAGTGCCGCTCCGAGAGCCCAAGGGGCGGGCACACGCAGCCTCCCTTAGCTCAGCTCACTATGGGGCATTCAGAGCGTCCTGGTCGCCATGAAAACAGGCCACACCCCGGCTATCCAGGCCCGTGTTTCGCAAGTGCGCAGGCGCACGTGCCCTTCCGCGCATGAGCAGTGCAGTTCAGAGCCCGCCAGCCACGGTCTCGGGCGCCAGCTACGCGGCTGCCGCTGTCACTATGGCCCATTACAAAGTGAGGGGGGCGCGGCGTGGCTAGGGGCATGTGGGCGGTAGCCAGCCGCTGGTCGGCTCGGGTTGGGAATGGGGGCGCGCGCGCAAGTTTTGGGGGTCTGAGGTGGCGAGGCGAAGGAGGGTTACCAGACTCCCAGCGCCTTTCACTGCTCCGGCCCCCGGGCTTCGACCACTGACCCGCCGTGTCTCCTCAGGCCGCAGACTCGAAGCGCGAGCAGTTCCGGAGGTACTTGGAGAAGTCGGGGGTCCTGGACACGCTGACCAAGGGTGAGCATGGGCTAGGAGTGTGTTTCTCGTGCCTTCCTCGTATTCCTCGGCGCTGCGCCTTGACGGGCTATGGCGTGGGGAAGGAAAGGGAACAGGTGGGGCCCGCCCGCGGTCCGGCGAGGTGGGCCTCGGGGTTTGGGCGGTCACCAGCGCGCGCCTGGCAGCCGGACGCCGCCCAAGCGGGGTGCCTAGCTCACGCTACCACTCTCCCGGCGGGCAGGGAAACTCTTGCAGCTGTTGCAAAGTCTCTCCAACTTCCGTTGGTTTGCTTCGAGCAGCCGCAGTGGGCATGCTTGCTGAAGACCTTGAGATCCCAATTCCTTCTACCTTAGTTTTTGCGGAGCCTCAAAATCCTGTTAATGAACAGTTGTCCCTCGAACAAAAGACAAATTGGAAAAATGACCACATTTGAGAGGGACTATTAAGTAGCTGAGTGAACCTAATTCCCAAAGTAGACGATTCATAGTTACTTTGGCTGTCTTTTCAACCTCCTTTTATAGTCTTTATCAAGTCCAAATTTTTACAGATTTCAAAGAAGAATTTAGGCTAAAGAATTTGAGGCCTTGTCTAAATGTTATATTATTTTCACTTTTTAAAATTGGAAGTTTCTGTTACACTATCTCTTACTGAGGCTCAAGATCTAAGGAGATAAGGTGCAAGAAACTAGGGTTTCAAGAGATAGCTGGGGCACTGCTTATTTCAAGAGCTCAGCAGCAAACAAGCTTACTCAATCGTTGATTGAGACTTTAAAGGATATAGACTAGAAGAGCTGGCAGGGTTGATGACCTGGATTTATATGAAATTAGTAGTCTTTCCTGGGAAATAACATGGTGACTGCTCTTTAGCCAGAACAAAAGTTAGGAGAAAATTTTGGGAGAATAACAGCTCCCAAGCATGGGCTGGTGATTTGGAATTGCTCCTACCTTGGCTTCAGGTACTAGTTTTCCTATAACTTTGCAAATACATTTTCGACAAACTATGAAAAAGCAGTGTTCTGTGGTCTCTGGTAATGTCACAGATATTTGGAATTATATCGGGTACTGTCCCCTTAAAAAACTCCACAAGTTCATTTCTTTCATTTGACCATTTTATTCAGGTTTCTGTTCTAGGCAAGGAGAGTGGCAGAGGGGAATAGTAGTCCCTGCTTTAAATGAGCTCATATCCTAGTTGGGGGTGAGTGGTTATGTGTGATGAATAAAATAGTAAAGTAAGGAAATAAAGAGCAGTGGGTATACCATTTTATATATGCTGCGGGGGAGGAGGCATTTCTTAAGAAGTAACATTTGAGCAGAGACCTCAGTGAACTACTCTGTGATACCATGAATTCTAAGAAGTTTAGAGGCCAGAGTGGTTGGATGCAGTGAGTGAAGAAATAGAAAGGGCAGAGAAGTGACTAGTGTGCCAGGTAACTGAAGATGTAAAGCTATGTGGCTATACCTGGATTTTCTTCAGGAAACTGGAAAACCACCGGAGATTTCTTTTCCCTTATATCTACAGGTATCTAACCCCTTGATCTCACTAGATTTCTAATTTCTTAAAAATAGCATTAGACAGCTTACCTAGTATCTACTGATATGAGCTATATAAAATTTGATTTCAGTTTCAAACAGGTACTTTACATAGACTTATAATTTTTATCCAGCTATCTCTAAGAGGATTTGAATCTGCTTCTAATACTAAAACACCCTAAGACAAGACAGCTAAAGATAAGTTATTTGGGGGAAGAGAAATTTTAGTTATTTTGAGCACTATATAAACCCTAAAATTCCTGACTGCTAAGGTAAAAAGGGGAATTGGATATAGAGTTCCTGTCTGATTAAAAGGAAGTATATTTTAGCTACAGAAAAGCACAGGAAACTTGACATTTACACTATGTTCTGTAATTATCAACCCTGTACCACTGATAGAAGTTTAGAATCTGAAAGAAAAGGTGTCAGGGAAGAAAAGGAAGAAAGGTTGAGTATTTTTGTCTTAGAAAATTAGTATTCAGTAGAAAGCAGTGTAATTTAATGGAAGAAGAAAGAAGTTTGGAGTTAATAACTTTATTTTATTTTTTAAAGATTGTTTTTATTTATGCATACAAGAACTGGGGTGTAGGTCACAGGTGCAGGGGGTTGGTGGTGGTGGTGGTGAGAGTATTCACTAGAGACAGAGTGGAGAGCAGAACAGGCAGATCTGCTGAAACACACTGCTGAGCTATGTGGGTCAGCTTTCTGGCCAGGGATCAAACTTGTGATGCAATGGATGGTGATAGCTTCATAGTACTGAGATAATAACCCCTGTGCTATCAGGGAGGCCCAACCATATGCCTTTTTTAAAAAGGTAATAAATAGAGGGATTAAAGAGTACTATAACATAATGAAATTAAGAGAACAGTGGTGATGCAAATATATCAATTTCTTTTTTTTTTTAAAGATTTATTTATGCATACAAGAACTGGGGCAAGGCCAGAGGCATGGGGGGTGAGAGGATTCACCAGAGACAGTGGGGAACAGAACAGGCAGATCGACTGAAACACCCTGCTGAGGGAAGCAGTGGGCACGGCAGGAGAGGTCTGCTGTGCCATACCGGTCAGGCCACCCCCCCCCCCCAAGTCACCCTCCCTGGCCGGCCACAGGGATCGAACTCGTGCTTCAGTGGCTGTGGTTTGCTTCATAGTGTGTTGCTCAACCCACTGCGCCACCAGGGAGGCCCCCAAATATACCAATTTCTTAAAGACACTGTTGCAAATATATTTAAAGAGAAGAGTAACTATCAACTCAATGCTAAATAAAAGTAGCTGCCCATTTGAGTTTTTCATACTGTGTTTATTATTTTGATGAGTTATTAAAACTGAAAAAGGGAAGAATATAAATTGGTTTACAACAGTAGTTGTGGGGGTCATTTTTTTGTGTGTAGTTAACATGTTTTGGCTTTTAACAATTTTTTTAAAGGGTTGCATGCACAAAAAATACAAATTTAACCAATGGTTTAGAGAGATTTTTATCTGAGTAGTAAATTCTAGGTTGAATTATTCAATAGAAGATGAGCACGGTATTGCTGGCATGAACTACGGATATGAAACCACTAAAGCATACATTTTAATTTTGATTTGAACATACTAATTCCAGGTAAAGTTTTTGGTTGGTGGTTTTTTTTTAACATGCTGTGTATGAAAAAGTAATCTTGAAGAACATTTTGAATTTGAAACTTTTCCAGCGAACTCTTCCTGTTGATTCTCTCCTAAATTTTACCCAGTCCCACTTGCAGATCTTTCACAGCAGGAGAGTGATCTTTTCACTGTCTTGCTTAAAATTGTAATTATATGCCTATTAGAATCAAAGTCCAACTGAACCTGTATGATCTTCCACTCCCTGACAGTCACTGTTCACAACGCCATATAACCATACTTGAATTTTTCAGTTCCTCAATGTTGTTCTCTTATCCTTCTCCCCACCCTTGCTGTTTTATCTGAATCACTCCTTGCCTAGAACTCAGAACTTATTTCACTTCCTTTTGGAAGCCTTCCCTGGTGTTTTAGGCTGAATTAGGTTTTCTTTAAATGTGTTCCCAAAACCTATGATTCTGTATTGCCACTTGAAAACACACATTTATTTTTGTCTAATCCATTGCATATCTTTTGCAGTAGACTATAAATTCCTTGAGAGCAGGGACCTTGTCTGTCTTGTTCACTATTGTATGGATAATTCTAGCAATATACTTGGTAAAGCATAGGCACTTAATACTTACTACATTATGGAATATAAATCAGCCATTAAATTTAAGACTTTTAATTGCTGCTTTTTCTGCCTTTTGATTTGCAGTATTGGTAGCCTTATATGAAGAACCAGAGAAACCTAATAGTGCTTTGGAGTATCCTTTTCAAGTCACAAAAAGGCCTTCTTTTTTGAAATTTTTCACTTAGAGAATAACCTTTAAAATCTTTATTGAAAAGTTACTTTGAATTTTTTTAGAAGATTTATTTACTTATGAATACAAGAATTGGGGTATAGGCCAGAGGTGTGTGGGGGTGTGTGAAAGGATTCACTAGAGATAGAGTGGGGAACAGAACAGGAAGACAGACTGAAATACACTGCTGAGGGTAACAGGGTGAGACAGGAGAGGTCTATTGTGCCATGTGGGCCACCTCCCTGGCCAGGGATCAAACTTGCCCTGACATGGCTGTGGACAGCCCCACAGTGCTGTGACTCAACCCCTTGCACCACCAGGGAGGTCCCTACTTTGAGTTTTTGAATGATCTTGAGCTAAATACTGGTGGTAGAGTGGGGTGACTGATCAGAGATGTTGATGCTACTCTGGCCATTTCATTAGTGTCAATCAGTTTGAGAAGTATATTCTTAACTTCGATATTAAGTTTTTTAAAGCATCACTTAGGAGCTGCTACTCCAGAAAATCCAGAAATAGAGCTGCTTCGCCTAGAATTGGCAGAAATGAAAGAGAAATATGAAGCTATTGTAGAAGAAAATAAAAAACTGAAAACAAAGGTAAAGTTTTTAAAAGAATTTGTTAAAAATCACCTCGCCTTTACTGATTATATGATAAAAAACTCACTAAAATGGACAGAAAAGTTAACTACAAGGCCAAACTGACGAGCTGTCTAGAAAACCACAGATGAATTGTAAATAGGATAAGCAAAGTGTGGTCAAGAAGAGGTCCTTGGGAACCTGCATCAACAACAAAAAAAGATGAGCATATTAGTTAATGCTGCTTATAATAACGGAGATTTCCGAGTCTTAAGCAGTTCTGATTTAAGGAGGTCCATGTAGGACCACCCCCTTATTGAATGGCACTTGTCAGCTGTAGCAGTGCTCAATCTTTATAGTTGTATGTGGCCCCTGGGTTAACATATCTCTGTAAATTTATTCGCATTTAATTTTGTCTAGTGCTGAAGCTTTTTCTTTGTTCAGACTCCATCAGATTTTCATAAACTCTTACCTTTGAGGTCTTAGCACATTCTGAATTGCATAATGCATTTTACACTACACTAGGCATTTCTCATGTTTTAGCTTCTCAACAATTTTTTGAGATATTTGAGACAGGTACACAGATCATTTTATAGCTGAGGAAAATAAAGTACAGTGGAGTCTAATTAGCTTCTCAAATTCAATAGTTAATTGGAACAACTCAAGTCACTAGCTTAGTGACTTGCAGAGAACTACAACTTGGCAAAACAGAAAATGCAGTATCTTAAATGAGCCAATATACCACAAAGTGTGAAGGCAAATTCTGTGGCACCTTTTAAGTCAAAGACATTAGCTGCTCTTCAGTGACTAGCTAGGTGATATGTCACATAATTCTTTTTTCCTACTTTTTAGGAGAAAGTTAAGTAAACTTTTGGTAGAGAGAAAGAAACTAGCTTATGATAAGCCACATCATTGGGAAGATCTAGATTATTGCATGTCAAATATTTGAAGTCATGAATTGGAACCACATTTTAGTTTCTCAGTAATTTTAAAGGTTTAGATGAAAAAAGCTTTCATTAAATTTGATTGTATTAAATCTTATTGAATGCTTTAAAAAGGATAGGATATTAATTATTTAATAATTAAAATGAATATAATAGTTAACTTTTGTGTCAATTTAGAATAAAATTCACCTAAACTCCTCTGTCTTTGCCCCATAGCTTGCTCAGTATGAACCACCTCAGGAGGAGAAGCGTGCTGAATAGGATTCTTCTCAGTTGAAAAGACACTGAAAAATGGTTTTGTATGACTTGAATAGTTTGTATAGTATATAATCTTTTCAAACAGATGCTATAGAACTCCTTTAATATGTTAAATTCACCGATCACACTTTAACTGTTATAAAACACATATACTTAGAATCACCAATAAAAACTCAGTATAACTTTCTTTGGGTCTTAAAAACAGGACAATCCAAAGTGAATCCTGAAAAAAATCTAAACACAACCATCTGATTCATTACCTTAAAAGACATTCATCAGTCTGATTACGAACGATGGTGCTGGTGGTTGTACTTGACCAAGGAAGTTTAGCAGGAAGCTATTCCTTGGCTTAATTCAGGATGTGAGCACAGGTACAGTCATTCTTTAATATGAAGATGACACTGTTTATATTCTCTGTAGGCAGCTGGAGAGATCTGTGTGACTTAAGATGCTTTTGCATGGGTTCCCACGAATCTTCTGCTCGTTTATGTAACGCGGAACAAATAACTCTTCTTTGCCACCACTTTGCCTTAGATAACCGTGCGTGTGCCAGTTTGAACTCTGACACCACGTTTTCCTTCTATGCAATCACACCCTATCTGATAATGTTGCCTTGCTTTGCTCTGTGCTTCAGTGGCTTTAGTTGCACATTGGCCTTTTTGTTTTGTTTTTCAATTTGCTATAACTGCAGTTACTCCGATTGTAATTTATATAATTTTAAACAGGATCACACTTTCCCCCTTGTCTGCCTTAGTTAGTTGAGCACAGAGCAGAGGCAATATAAAATTCTGGATTCAGCGCACAAGCTGGGATAAGAAGGGGAATGAGCCATATATCGTGGAAAATCATAGCTTGCGGGTATACTTATAATAGTGCTTTTTTCCCCTCAAAGTATTTTTCTAGCCTTGAATTCATTTTATCTTCATTATCCCTGTGAAGTAGGTAGGGCAAGAATGAGGGGCGGTTGGGTGCTGAATTCTTAGGCCAAAGACTGATATTAATACGAATTATTTACTAACTGTAGAACCTTGGGCACATCAGTTAACTGCTCTTGAGATTCACTTTCCTCATCTGTTAAATGAGAAGAATAATATCTGTGCTGCCTACCTCACAGGGTTGTTGTGAGGGTCAAATGAGAATGTATGTGAAGATCTGTAAATGGTAAAGCACTATATTCTTGTTTGCTAGTCCTTTTTTTTCTTGGAAGATCTACAGTTAGATGTTTTATTAGTTACTTTCTTTATTGACTGACAGACATTATTAAGTAGTAGTCCTATTTCATGTATTCTATACCGATTGTCAGAGAACCAATCTTTATTTTGTGGTCAAAACACATAGAAAACAAAATGACCCAGTGAAACTAACTTAACTAGCAAAAGCCTCAGTAGCTGCTGGAAAGGATGACCAAGCCAATTATAAGGGCATTTTAATCAGTCATGTTGCCAGGAATGTGATAATGGTCTGTGCCTCCCCAGTCATAATTTTTTGGGGGTTGGGGGTTGAAGATACTGTTGGCAAACATCCACTTGAATTGGTTTATCTTTTACCAGTTTAAGTGCCTCTTATATGGACAACAGTGTGCTAAGTGCTGGATGTTATGAAGAATAAGTACTAGCTATTAAGCAATAACTTATGATATAAGTGATTACAATGTGGGATAGATGGGCTAAGAGCCATATGAATAATAAAACATTGCTGCATGGAGCTGTGGGCAAAACGGAGACTTGGCTTCTTTGGGCAGTTAATGTGCCAGTCTATTTGTGGATACAGACAAGTAGAAATTTTTTGGGGCAGCCAATCCTCATTTGTTCTTTCCCCACGAAGCTAGTATTAATATTTACACAAGTCAGGTGACTGTCTTGTACCATCCTTTGGGATAGAATTGCAACATGTAGGTTGGATAATCACTTTTCAGTATAGCTGACATGCTGTACCAGTCAGTGCCATTTAGGAATTCAGGGCCAGCCTAACCTATAGAGGTTCTCAACACTGACTTCAAGGATTTGGATGAAGCCAAGAAGATGCTTAACGGAATAGAAAAAGGATCCCACACATTCAGTTACTGCTATACTTCCCTATTTATGAAATGAAGATTTTATAACTTGCCTACCTCACAGGGTGGCTGTAAAGATCAAATTAATGATAAATATAATGTAAAAGTACCTTGTAAGTTGTATAGGACTACATATGGTAGTAATGCAAAATCTGTAAGAGCCACAAAGTTGGAAGGGCAGGTGGGTAGACTAGATTGAAACAGACTTGAAAATGATTAACAATTTGGAGTATCCAAACATCTGGGCCTAAACCAACAGGTTGAAATATCAGTATATTCAGATTACAAAATGCAGTTATACAAACTTAGAGGCCATGATTGTTGACAAAATACTAGTTCCAGTGATTATACGTGTGAGCCACTTATACTCTGTGAATATTTGAATTCCATTCTGGAAGGTATTTATTGAAACATTGTCCAAATGTTAAAACAGTCATCCTGAAGGCAGATTTGGAGGTGCCAGACCTCCAATGGATGTTGACAGGCTCAAATGCATACAAAGAAGTGTGGTCAAAGGAGAGAGGACATTTGAAAACACAAGGCTCTGCTGTCCAATATGGTACACACTAGCCATGACTTGTAATTCAATGAAAAATTCACACCCTTAGTTACAGTGGCAACATTTCAGGTATTCAATCCACACTTGTCACTACAGTATATAGCATAGATGAAAAATGTTTCATCACAGAAAAGTCTGCTGGTAATCACCATAGAAGGAATGGTTGAGGGAACTGAGTATGGTTTAATGTGGAACATGGGTGGCTTCGTGGGTAATGAAAACTGATCTAATTTGAAAGGGCTTTTATTGAAAAGATTAAGACTACTCCTATTTTGTTCCATTATTAGCTCCATAGAGTGATTTTTGAGATAGCTGTCTTCCTTCTGAACTGTTTAAATGTAATGCTGCCATGTCTGTCTGTCAGATGTCCTGTAGAGTGGATTCTCTCTGTGAGGATGGCCTACAAGATGTCTAAGAATGTGTCCTACCTTTAACGACTACATCCAGATGTACCCAAATTCCAGACCTCCGTATGATTTCCCTTCATAATCAGGAAGTTAGTTTCCTGACCAGGGCCATCCCTATTCCCACTTTAAGAGGAAGATCCTCTTTTGTCAAATTTCCAATTCTAGAGTCTGTCCAGTGAAAATTCTTCTACCTCAAACATCTACTGATATGCATTTACTTTGGTTTCATTATTCATACCTTTGGCCTCAGATTTGAAGAAGATACAGAAAATGCAATGTTTTATGGGGCCAGGTATGGGATTACTGGAGAACTCGAATGACAGAGGAAAAGTGGGGAGATTGAGTGCCGTTGAGTTTGAAGTGGCAGTAGTACCCACTGTCAGTGACTTGCTGATGAGAGTAAGATGTTCTAGTTTGGTTGCATTTGCTTCCCTATCAGGGTCCGGTTACCTGCTAGAAAAAAACAGTATCACACACATGACTGCCTTGGTTGAGGCTCTGCCTTCAGTCCGACTAGTTCCTTCTCTATACCTTTGTATACACGAACCCTCTTCATCATCTAGACCTGCTCAGATGCCTGCTCATTATAGACTTTCTCACCCAACTCCCAAGCATTTTATCTGTACCTGTGACCATCCCACTTAGTATCTCATAACGAGGGTACTTACGCATAACTCCGATCTCTGGTAATCTTCAAACAACTAAGGGCAGGCAGGATCCGAGTCGGTTTCAATTTTGTGCCCCAGGACATCGCGGGCGTCAATATTGGCTGGGCGAGCACAAATGTAGTATGAGGACAATCAATTCTCCCCCCAAATGTCCAGAGAGCATCTCTCATTGCGATAGCCTCAGGCGCTCGGAAGAAGTCATGAGAACCGAGAGGAGCCCAGCGCGTGGCTGCGGCGGAGGGCAGAGGGCTCCGCCGGGCCAAGCCACCCTCCTCGTGACTCCTCCTCCCCCCTCCACGGTTCCGAGTCAGGTGATTCCGGGCACGTGACGGGCACCACCTACCTTGCTGCTCCTGAGCGGCAGCTCGACAGGCCAATGAGAGGTTGGGTCTCGGCGCAGAGCCTATGAGAGCCGGGGTCCGGGGGGCGGGCCGCACGGTGGTGGCGGCTGCGGCGGCGGCGGCAGCGGAGTCGGGAGGCGGCGGCCTGGCTTGGCCTGGCCTGGCCTGTCAGGGCTCGGGCGGCGGCGGCTCGAGCACCATGTCCCTGCAGTACGGGGCGGAGGAGACGCCCCTCGCCGGCAGTTATGGCACAGCGGATTCTTTCCCGAAGGACTTCGGCTACGGCGTGGAGGAGGAGGAAGAGGAGGCGGCGGCCGCGGGCGGCGGGGTTGGGGCGGGGGCCGGCGGAGGCTGTGGCCCGGGGGGCGCTGACAGCTCCAAGCCGAGGATTCTGCTCATGGGGCTCCGGCGCAGCGGCAAGTCCTCCATCCAGAAGGTGAGTGGGGTCGCACTGCGTCCCTCCCGCCTCTCCCCTCCCCCTCCCCGGGGGCTCGGTGGCCTTGGCGCGGGGGAGGCCCCGAGGAGGGCGGCGGTCGGTGCTGGCGGACAGGATTGCCCCGCGGCGCTTTCTCTTCTCCGGTGGGGAGCAGAGCCCGGGGCGTGGCCTGCAGGAGGACCCCAACCTCTGAGCCCACGCCCAAGTCCTCTGAAGCCGAGTGGTCCCCGAAGGGAAAGTGGAGGGAGGCAGGTGCCCAAAGCACCGCCGGGACCTCCGCCTCCAGGGACCCAGCCCCTGTGCGGTTTACGAAACTGAGGCGTGCTCCCTAGTTGTAACTTGGAGAACTTCACGGACTCGCTCGCTTCCCTGCCGGGTTTTTATGTGCTCCTCTCACTTCAAGTGACCTGAGTGTGCTGGGCTCCCTAGGTGAGTCCCAGCGAGCCGCGTCAGAAAGAGTTGTGACTGAGTCACTGGCCATTTTAATGCCTGCTCTTGCTACTACTACGAAGGACGCTTTCCTGTAGCATTAGTGGGAAGTGGGGGCTGTGATCCCACTGTGGGATCACAGTGGCTGGCAGAGTATCCTTGCTGGTAGCAGTCCCCTAGCTTGTGTGTAGTTATAAAGAAGATCTGAGACTTTGGACTATTTGCAGACGTAAGTCATCCATTTGTTTTCATTTGGGGTTTGTCAGGAATGCATGCAGGGCTGTATGCTTTTTAGTAAGGGGGAAATAGGGGCAAGGCTGATCTCCATCAGCCATCCCCCTCACAACAGAGTGAGTGGTAATAAAATGCCAGATAACCCGTCTTTTGTCCTTTCCACTCTGTTGCAAAGGTCTCTCCAAAATAAATCTGTGTGATATTTTTTAGACACAGTGTTTTGAAAAAATTAGCCAGATATTCTAGAGTACTGTGTATAATTTGTCTTTCTTTTCACCTCGACAGCAAAATTGGAGTTCATTTATGGTTGATTTTTAGAAAACTAATTTAAATTCTTTTCATTTATTACTCGCTGACTAAACCTTGGGAGTAACTCTCCATTTTGCTGTTCTAGAAAGTGACAATGAGAAGCAAGTTTATGTTATGTTAGGTTTGTACAAATTGTGATTATTTTGATTAGCTTTACCATTTTCTTCTCAGGAGAGCTTTCTTTTCCTGTCCACTCATCTGTTCTCTCTCTCTGAGCATTTTTCTGCTTGGCATACTGTCCTTGTTTTAGTTCTTAGACCAGAGTGTAAACTCAGTGAGGGGAGTGTCAATCCATTTCACTTCTGATTATTTCTCAGAACCTGAAGTAGGTGTGCCACTAATTGAATTTTCAAAGAGGTTTTCTTAAACTTTAGTTATAAGCTCTTGTAATCTTAAGGTAGATTTAGCCACTGGACCCCTGCTTTAAATTAATGCAATTTAACAGAAGAAGAATCAATGAAGATGAGAGGCAGTGCTACCAGTAGTCCTAAATATAGTTCAGAGGAAATAGAAGAGTTTCATCTCCAAAATAGGCTTAATGGAAAATAATATGTTGTCTTCTGGCAGAAATTGAGTTAAGCTCAGTAAGTAAAAGGATAATGAGTACCAATGAATACATCATTCTTACTTATCTTTTATTTTTATTTATTTATTTTTTTGCTATAGCTTCAAGTTCTTTATGTTAATTTGGGGTGGGATTTTGAACTTTAAATGCTAAAGTTGAATAGTCATAAAATTATCTTCTTCTTTTAACAGGTGGTGTTTCATAAAATGTCACCCAATGAGACCCTCTTTTTGGAAAGTACCAACAAGATTTATAAAGATGACATTTCCAATAGCTCCTTTGTGAATTTCCAGATATGGGATTTTCCTGGACAAATGGACTTTTTTGACCCAACTTTTGACTACGAGATGATCTTCAGGGGAACAGGAGCATTGATTTATGTCATTGATGCACAGGTAGTTAGGAATAATGATGTTTACTTCTCTCCTCTGGTGGCAAAAGACATAGAAAAAGGAAAGTTGTTTATCTTCTTTCTCATATGCTTTTTTATAGCTTATTTCTTTGCCAGTAGACTCCCTAGCAGTATAGAAGAGATGCAGCTGCAGACTGCTTTGGGAGCAGACATGCCATCGTGCAAGTAGTGGGCATCAGATGTAGTTTTCATCCTTGTTAATGAGCAGTTTCAACTCTTAGTGGTTAATAGTATATGATGCTGTATTTTATTAACTCTTACAATAGTAATATCACTCACTGAAAAGAGGTCATCAATGCCCATAAGTGAGGAGTATGAGACCTGAACTAACATGTACTGAACTGAATAGTTCCCTTAATTGTTCAAATCGAGTTTAGCTCATAAGTATTTATTGGTGTCCTAGTATGTGGCAGACAGTCAGGTGAATGGGGCTTATCCTTGTCATGAAGAGGCTTACTCTCTATAAGTTTAAACATTAATTACGAATGTCTTCTGAGTGACAGACTCTGTAATGAGTGCTTTCACATATATGATCTAATTTATTTTAATCTTCACAGTACTGTGAGTTAGGTACTGTAATTCTAATTTTACAGATGAGTAAACTGAGATCACAGAGTTTAAGTAACCTTCTTAAAGTTATATACCTAATAAATGGCAGAGCTGGGATTATTTAAAATTTTGTTGGGGAGAAATGTCCATTTCTTTTTCCCTTTATGTCATCAGTTTTAAAAATTGCAAGATTAACTTACAGTTGAACTTTTTCTCTTAAGAGAGTGAAGATTTATTTAATATGTTAATATATTTGAATGTTTGAATATTTGTGAATAATGAAAATGACATATTTTCTGTGCCTGGGGAGGAGAGGTGGTTTGACGATTTTTTTAACTTATTCTGTAAGATTCCTTTTTAAAAAATATCTCGTTCTGACTTACAGGATGACTACATGGAGGCTTTAACAAGACTTCACATTACTGTTTCTAAAGCCTACAAAGTTAACCCAGACATGAATTTTGAGGTTTTTATTCACAAAGTTGATGGTTTGTCTGATGATCACAAAATAGAAACACAGAGGGACATTCATCAAAGGGCCAATGATGACCTTGCAGATGCTGGGCTAGAAAAACTCCACCTTAGGTAACAACATGTATGTTTGATATGAGAGCCCTCAAAGTGTGTAAATGTGTTTCCATCCCTATTGTTCCAAAGGCTATAGCTTTCTGTTACTGGTATACCCTTCCCGAATCTCAGATGTTTTTCCCTTTTTTGTTGAATTCAAGCAGTTTTGGGAGCCTGATACTATTGAGAAGTTACTTTTCCCTTCTCCTGGAGGTGAAGCGTTCTATTGGTGCCTTTACAAATTCCATCTCAAGAGACTAGAGTCAGGCTGTTTGCTTATGACATAACTCTGTTTTGGGATTGCTCTCTTGGTTTCATCATCATCATCATTTTTTTTTCCTCTTGTCTCAGTTCAAGGGATATCTGTCACATTTGTTGTAGAAAGTTGTAGAAAAGATACTTGACAGTGTTTTTCTCAATGGGAGGAGTCTTTTGAAGAGGATACACTTTCAAGCCTGGATTCCATGTATCTTATTTATGTATTTTTAAAAATACTTTATGCTTTTGTGAATCTCTAAAGTTTGGGTTAAGTGAGTTAATCTTGTAAATTTGGTTATGCTGCTATTTAAAGAACTGCTGATTCATAATTAAATGTCATTAAGAAATTTTTATTAAAGAGTATCTACTAGATAGAGTGGGTGATTTTTGTATTTGCATTCTAAAAGTATGTTGGGAGTATTTCCTATACTGTGTGTGTGTGTGGTGTAGGTAGAAATGAGTAATAAAAAATACCCAAGAAAATGTTCTCTTGATATAAACAGTTTAAAGGGGAAGCAGAGAAAGACACACAAGTGTAGTTATTTCCTTATCCCTGTTCTGATACAGTGACTTCCCTATAGGTTCAAGCCCCTATGCTAATCCTGGTATTTCCTAGGACCTTAGGCATCCAGATCTTTCAGTTATTCTAAGAAACCATGTGTAAGTTCCACTGGCTTCTAGTTTGCTTAGGTTAAAAGTTTGACTATTTGTAAGTAACTAATACTTTAAAGAAATTCAACAATATTTATCAGAGACAGAGAAGGGGTCTCCCCATAAAATTCCTCAATCTTTGGGAATCCACTATTGTTATTGAATTTTAAACCACAGTTGCCCTGTATTCCCTGTTGCCCATGGGAATCTTCTGATCCTCTTTATACCATATCTGTGTCCCTTTTTAGGGCCTCTGCCCAAATGATGCACATCAACCCTCCATCCATTTTTTATGGTGACCTAGGCTTGCTAACCTCAATAGAATTTTTTTTCTCTTTTATTTTTCTCAAATAGAATTTTGCTTCAAATATTTTATTCATTACTAGCCAAAGGGCTTCCCAGGTGGCGCAAAGAGTTAAGTAACAGCACTATGAAGCTGTCTGCAGCTGCTGCAGCATGAGTTTGATCCCCAGCCAGGGAAGTGACTCAGGGTGCAGCAGACCCCTCCTGTCTCACCTGCTCCCCTCAGCAGTGTATTTCTGTCAGTCTACTTGTTCTGATCTACACTTTGTCTCTGGTGAATCCTCTTACCCCCTGCATCTCTGGCCTGTACCTCAGTTCTTGTGTGCATATAAATAAATAAATCTTTTAAAAATTTTTTTAGCAGGCTTCTGGATGAGGTTGTTTGATTTCCACTTTTCAGAAACTCAGCTTACTGAAATGTCCTGTGCCTTGCAGGTTCTCCTTGTTGCCATCAACCTTCTTATATTGTGAACTTTTTTTGCCTAAGGGACACATTAAAATAGTCCCTTCTCTTAGAGTCCCAAACTCCTTTGCCAAGGGTTAGGTTCTTGGGTTCCTTGAAAATATTTTTACACTACCTGTAAAGTATGACATACACAGTTCTATGTCTCTGATTTTATTATATATACTTACAAGTTTTATGACTACAGTATGTAATGAAGCTAAACTCCCTGAGGGGAAAAGCAGGTGGAATCCTCGATACAGTTTAAATTGTTAAAGACTGCTCTGTGTTTTGTTACTTCTCCACTGTATATGCTTCTTGGCCTTTACATTCCATTCTCTGTAAGGCCCCAGCTCCCATCTTCTTTAATATGTTATTCACATAAATTCTAAGCACCTGTTGAATGTGTTGGTTTATTCAGCAAATAATTTATGAGCCCTGTTCAGGGCAGTGGGCTTACACTTACAAGCAATACCGTCTTCATGGTGCTTATGTTATGTTGACTGAAACAGTTTAGAAACACAAATAAATGTGTAATATAATTTTATGTACTTATTAGCGCTATGAAGAAAATTAAGAAATGTGGTAGAAAACAGTGGTTCCAGGGGTACTATTTTAGGTATTTATGAATAAAGAAGTTTCTGAGGAGGTGATAATCTTAGTAGAAACCTGAAATAGATTATTATGTAATAAATGTTTTTTACCTCCTTCGAGCTTTGTTTTTGTCTTGGTTTTCATAAATTGTGAACTTAGGAAACCAAGGTCTTTGTAGCAGGCTGCAAATTTTAAGTGCATACTCAAGTTTCTGCACCTACAGATGCTGTCCTGGGTACTACCTCAGCTCCCCTCTGTAAATGCACTAAGGGAATAGATAGCAACAAACCAGGTGGGGAAACTGCATTAGTCATCTTGAATGATTGGCAAAATAAAGAGGTTTTATTTGAACTGATTGAAAGTCAATGTCAGGAAACTTAAAATTTTATGTATTATAATTGTCGCTGAACTTATTTCTCAAATTAATCAAACCATGTTGTGTTTTTCAGCTTTTATTTGACTAGTATCTATGACCATTCAATATTTGAAGCCTTTAGTAAGGTGGTACAGAAACTCATTCCTCAACTGCCGACTTTGGAAAACCTATTAAATATCTTTATATCAGTAAGTGAGCTATTAAATTCACGATAGTTTCTGATTCCATTTTTGTTGAGTCTATTTGTGTTATCAGATTCTTCTTAAAGTGGCTTGAGTTAGTCTGAATTGAGCTTAAAGACTAATGACACATTTTAACATGTAAAAGAAAAATTACATCAGAAAATGGCTTGAGTTATTTTCTGAATTCTTCCTTTAGTATTCACCCTTTCTATTTTATAATGAACTGATGAAAAATTATCTTGTACTTTTAAAATTAATATTTTCATGATCTGTTTCATGAGTGAAGAATAGTAACTGGAAAAGACTGAGTTTTGGGGTTTTAATTCAGTTTCTGCTTTATTGGAGGTCACATTGAAAAATTTACCTTTCTCCTTGCTAAGTATAGTCTGAGTCTCATGTTTCCAATTCTTATTTTGAGTACTTGGCTTAGTAAAAAAGGATCTCTTGCTGGTAGATTTAGCAGTCACGTTTTCCAGGCATTACTTGAAGGACTCAGTGTGTAGTGCCCATCCAATTAGAGATTAATTATTTTAATAAGAAAGGATTACTGGAAATGTAGCATGGCTTGAGATCTTTGAAGGATTGTTTTTGGTGATGTTTTAAAATCATTTAAGAAGAGGAAAAACTGATTTTCACTAGTACAATTCTGTCAGTAAATCAGAGCCGTAACTCTACTTTTATTCTTTGGATTACAAGTTCTCTTAGCTAAGTGCTATTTGATTTTCTTTTTGGTATTGAAAATATGAAAATTCCCTTGTAAGTTAGTGTTAGTACCTAAAGATTTTTGATTGTTATAAACTCTGATTCTTAAAAAAGAAAAATAAACACTTCCTCAATTTTGTTTTTCTAAGAATTCAGGTATTGAAAAAGCATTTCTCTTCGATGTTGTCAGCAAAATCTACATTGCAACAGACAGTTCTCCTGTGGATATGCAATCTTATGAGCTTTGCTGTGACATGATTGATGTTGTAATTGATGTATCTTGTATATATGGGTAAGTCATACACATTTCTGCAAGACCTCAGTCTGCCAGTTTTATTTGTCAGGGGGATTAACTTCTGAGACTTCTAGCAAGTACTATATGAAGTGGAATTGGCTCTGACCATGGTGCTTCTACTTGGAGCATGATTTCTCTGTTGGTGGGCTGCTCAGTTTTAATTCTTCATAGATGGATAAAAACAGTTGAAAAGAGTGACTAGTGCCAGAGTTAATTATTATTGAAAGTTTCTTCTTGTTATTTAAGGTGTTTGTACTGTATCTTCTCATTTCTGGGACTTAGCTAGATCAGAAAACTAGAGTAATTTATTTAAAATGTTCTGAAGTACTGGTTCTTAAGTTAACCTCAAACTTTGTGGAATAAGGAGTTCCTTAGTATTTCAAAGAGCTAAGAAACAACTTAGAATTTGAGATGTCATAGGGACATATAAAAATTTGATCCATATGTTTAAATTTCCAAAATCACTAAAACGTAGACCTTTGATACAAATTTACCAAGCCCTATGCAGAAATTTATAAAAACTAATGAAGATTTTGTAAACGAGCCCAGTGGGTGAAAACCTTGTTTTTTTTTTTTTTTAAACTTTATTTATTCATGCATACAAGAGCTGGGGTATAGGCCAGAGTCCAAGGAGGTGAAAGGATCCACCAGAGATAGAGTAGGGCGCAGAACAGGCAGATTAACGGAAATACACTGTTGAGGGGAGCAGCAGGCAAGGCAGGAGAGGTTTGCTGTGCCATGTGGGTCCCCTCCCTGGCTGGCGGCAGGGATCAAACTTGGTGCTAGAGTGGCTGCGGTTTGCTTCACAGTGCGTTGCTTAATCTACTATACCATCAGGGAGGCCCTCTTTTTTTTTTTAAAGATTTATTTATTCACACAAGAATAAATACAGGCCAGAGGTGTGGGGTGTGAGAGGATCCACCAGAGACAATGTGGGGAACAGAACAGGCAGACTGACTGAAACACACTGCCGAGGGGAGCAGTGGGTGAGACAGAAGGGGTCTGCTGTGCCATGTGGGTTAGCTCCCTGGCCGGGGATCGAACTCATGCTGCAGTGGCTGCGGGTAGCTTCATAGTACGGTGCTTACTTAACCCATTGCGCAACCAGGGAGCCCCAAAACCTTGTTTTTTCAAAAGTTAATAATCTCTACTACTTCTAATGGCCCTGATTCCCCAAATATTAATTGATGCCCTCAACCCCAGGACACTCTGATGCCCGATTGGAACACACTGATGTCTTCTAATACCTGACTCCTTTACCTGTTGTTCTGTTCTGCTTCACCTAAACTCCCTTTCATGTCACTGTCCCTACCCTTCTTTCTGGTCTTGATGCCTTGTTTCTGAGTAGGAGAATAATTTGTCTTACCCATTCTTTACATATCGATTCTTGTTTTTTAATCCAGTCTGTTTTTCATTTTGTGATTATATGCTCTTTTGTTTTAATTCTGTGATGAAAATGACATGTCTATTAATCGGTAAAGTTTCATGTTCCTAATTTTAAAGATGGATGAAAGAACGTTTTATTCCTTAAAGGAAATCAAAATTTTATAAAATGATTTTTTTAAAAATCAAATTTAGTTGTAAAGTTTTGTTTTCAGTGTAAGGTACATTGTGAAATACATATTATAAAGTACATTATTAAAAGAGAAAAAATGTCCATTTAAGGTAGTCTTAAGTGTGACAAAAATGTCACTCTTAAGGTAGTCTAGGCATGTAATTTGGTGTGCTTTTTTATAGCTTAGGTTGCTTCTTTTTTTCTCTCTCTCTTTTTTTTTAATGCTTATAAGAGCTGGGTGCAGGCCAGGGTCGCAGGAGGTGAGAGGATTCACCAGAGACAGAGTGGGGAGCAGAGCAGGCAGACTTACTGAAACACACTGCTGAGGGGAGCAGCGGGCAAAGCAGAAGAGAGCTGCTGGGCCATGTGGGTCCCCTCCCTGGCTGGGGATCAAACTTGCACTGCTCTGCCAAAGGTACTTCACAGTGTGGCGTTCAACCCGCTTTGCCACCAGGGAGGCCCCTTAAGTTGCTTCTTTTTTTTTTTTTTTTTTTAAAGATTTATTTATTTATGCATACAAGCACTGGGGTACAGGCCAGAGGTGTGGGGGGAGGGTGGTGAGAGGATTCACCACAG
>JAGFMF010012145.1:14720047-14781510 GCA_019455555.1 Galemys pyrenaicus | reverse complement strand
AGGTTTGGTCTCCCAGCAACTCAAAAATAAAGAATTCTGATTTGTTACTCTTGTTTTTTTTTTTTTTTTTTTTTTGGTTGCTAGCCCAAGGTGTAGAGCAGAGACATACAAGAGATGTCAGATGAATATCTGTTTGTCAGGGCATTATTGTTTTTTCTCCTAAATTCTCAGGTTATTATGATAGCTCAAAGGATCTGTAGTTAATACCAGGTTTATTGTGAAAATGTTAAAGCAAGATGAATTTTGATTCACTAGGTGAAATAAGAAGTATATTGTATTGTACTATTGACAGATGTAAGTTAGCCACCATGGGGTGAAGAAATGAATAAGTGAATGAATGGCAAATTTAAAGTACCAGGGTAGTGCAGTGCCTCTAAGTTTGTACCTGTCTCTTGTAAGAGGTTCTTGTCCCTTTAATGACTGTCCATGCTAATTTTCACCACTAAATTTTTATTTGGGGCATAAGCTGGATATCACCTTTTTGGTGATGTTTAGCCCAAACAACTTACAAGCACTAAATATCCTAGGTAAACCAGCTTATAGTTGGGACAACATATGCTCCGGAACTTGGGTACCTATGTGCTGTCTGTCCTCTTCTCCAATGCCAGCATTTACTGTCATAAAAAATCCCCCCTCCTCTCACCTCTGACTAAAGACCCTAAAAAACAGGTATGAGCCTCACCAAACTTCTCTTGTTGCATCTGCTCTGTCGGCAGGCATAGTATGTGAAAGCAAATGTCACCGCGGCAGCCATAATTTAAGACGTCCTTTTAAAAAATTCCAATTTCATCATTTCACAGAAGAATAGATCAATATTTCTACAGTTAAGAGTTTAGTTAAAAACCCTGCTGTGCAATGAAATAATGCATCTGCTATTGGCGTAGAGCGACTGGGATGTTAATTCCCTGGTTTTGTGTCAGTTAAGGGCAAATTAGCCTTCCAGCACCAGTCATGACTCATTATGTCATTATGTAGAAGGCACTTACTGTACCTCCACTACTATGCAATTTAGATCCAATAAAAATTGTGACAGCGTTTTTATCCACTTCATTAAGCTACTAATTTCTTGTAAAAAAATGTACATTAATCTTTTTATAGCTTCATGCAGAGTGGCATATTTTTAGAATCTAACATTGATTAGGTCCTGGTTAAGAATAATTTTCACAGTACTTTTAAGAAATGTAAATAAAGTTACAATAATTTAATTTTTCAACATAGTTATGACAGTATTGATCTTAAAATGAACATGTTGGCTGAATTAAATGTGTAGCCCAAATGAAATACAGACTGAATATTTAAACATGCAACAAATTACAAAGCATGGCTTAACAATACCCTGCAAACAGAATGAAGAGAGGGAGCGTGAACCTCCACGAAAAATATTAATTGCTCATATTTTAAAAGATGTAAATGGGGATTTTTTTTTTGACATCTGACTTTTCTTACCCAAATGTTTAAAAAATACAGTAAAAAATTGTCTTCCTCCTTTGATTTTTCATTCCCTGTGAAGTATTAACGACGCTTCTGCCTGAATGCATTAGGGAACAGTAGAAAAGGAAAGTTTTCTTTGCCAAGGTTGCAATATTTCAGGCCGGAGTCAGGGACAGGCCTGAGGTTTTCAGAGGGTGCTGCGGGCAGTCATGGGTGGGTGTTAGCACCCGAGTGCTCGGTAGCAGGAGCTGTTCCTATTCACCCCACGTGCCCAGCACAGTGCTGGCCAAGCCATGAGTCACGTCCCTGCTGTCTGCAAAGGCAAAGTCTGCATGCTGGCTGGTGCAGGGTGCTGGCTGCGCCTAGATCCTGACCTACCTCACTGGATTCCTCTCTGTGCTTGGACTCCGAGCTGCATTCTGTCTTTGCTCCCAGCTGGCAGTGGTGTCTCCTGCTTTGCCAGGTCGGGAAAGCAGCTCTGTCCTGGCTTCCAAACCTAAGTCATTCTAGCCTCTTGGCAAACATCCAGCATGTCAGCCCCAGGGGTCAGAGTGAATGTGGGATTCTTGACTTTACGGTGCTGGGCGAGGGTCAAAGATTAGCTTCTTCCAGGAGACAGCTACGGCCCCTCTCCATGGCTCTCCCTGTCTTAGAAGAGACAGGTGTTGTACTGGGTAGTTACAAAGGGCTGCTACACACCAAAGTTCCTGGACAGAAGGCCTCCTTTGCCAACCCCCTCTTTGGGACGATGTGCAAAGTCCCTGGAGGGTTATGTGTGTAGGCTTTGAATCTCACTTCTTTTGGCTTCGTTTTAAAATTTATTGAGTGAGCCTCCCTGGTGGCGCAAGGGGTTAAGCAATGCACTATGAAGCAAATCTCAGCCACCGCAGCATGAGTTTGATCCCTGCTGCTGGCCAGGGAGGGGACCCACATGGCGCAGCAAACCTCTCCTGCCTTGCCTGCTGCTCCCCTCAGCAATGTACTTCAGTCAGTCAGCCTGTTCTGCTCCCCACTCTGTCTCTGGTGGATCCACTCACCTCCCTGGACTCTGGCCTGTACCCCAGTGCTTGTATGCATAAATAAATAAATATTATATATAAAAAATTATCGAGTCCTGTGTCTTTGCTGAAAAGGTTTAACGTGGGGCTAGAGAAGAGCTTCTGCCTTATAACATCTTTTTCACTTTTGGCACAGGCCAGAGTAATTCTAATGCTTTTCTTTCAGCCAGTCACAGCTCAGAATGAAAGATGCTGCAGCTGGGGCTAAAGATAAAATTTTGATCTGGTCATCCCTGTCCGGGTCCCTGGATGCAGGGGTGTGCTCCCCAAGTAGGCTTGTGTGAGGCCAAAGTTCAGTCCTTAGTCTGCAGCTCAAGCAGCATCTCCTCTGGCCCTGTGGTTCTGGAAAGCCCGCCATGCTGGAAACGCACGTCTGCTTTTTGTCTGCCTCCACCTGGCACGTCCCCAGAGTCACTGTTCTTTGTCGTTGCTGCTGTCGCTGTCCAGCTGTTTGCTGCTGGTTGGCGCTGTCTGCAGCGGAAGCTCACCGTGGTCACTCTTTCCTCATGCAGCTCTTCCCGCAAGGCAGGGCAGCTGGTCTCAGTCCCCTCTCCTGCAAGCATCACCAGGCAGACAAACTGACACTCAGAGAAGCAAGTGACCAGCTCAAGGTCCCAGGGCTGGAAAGTGGTGGGTCAGGACTAGAATTCTAGCTTTCTGACTCAGGATCCTGTGTTCGGTGTGTTAGTCCTTACAACAGGTTTCAGTAGGGGTATAGAATAGCGCTCAGGGGCTTGGGCACTGGAGTTGGGTGAATTTGGGCTTGAAGTCTGGCTCTCGCATATACTAGTTTACTTAGCTCGGATGTGTTACCTGACTTCTCTGCACCTCTCTTTCATCTCAGGTATTATCTGGGGACAAATACTTTTCAGCTTCACATGGTGGTGGTAGTGGGGATTAAATGAGATAAAGTATGAAGTACTCAGTCTTGTACCCCACACATACTAAACTCAACAAATGGTAGGTGTTATTGTTATCATCGTCACTACTATTTCGAGCTTCACTATAATCCCATGCGGCAGGTATTCATTTATTCATCTATGGATATTTATGATCGTAATAGCTAAAACCAACCGAGGGAAAAGGAAGCTTGGCGTGGATTGTCCTGATCTCCTTGACGCCTGCTTAAGCATTCATGTCTGCTGGTCCCAGTACCACTTTGTAGGCCCCTGACCACAAGTTTTCTGCTTCTTCCTTCTTTTCACGTGCTCAGGCCCAGGGGTGCTAAGGCTCCTGGTGGGGTGACCCCTGGTTCTCAGGAGGCTGGGCTGATGACACGGTTGCAGTGGCTGGGGAAGCAGGATCCGGCCCAGAGGAGGAGCTGAGCTGTGCCCCGAGCACCGGGTCTCTCTCTCGAGGAAGAGCTGGTGTCCGGGTCACATAATTACTCCCTGCAGAAAGCTCTTTCAACTTAAGTATAGGGTTCCGTATGTGCCACTGTCTGCAAGGCTACTCTGGGGACTGGGGGAGGTTAAGTTCTGTTTCTCTTCAAAACAATGATTCCTCCGAGGTTTATATAAATACTCAATCAGTTTTCTATTATGACAACGTGAAGGAGCAGTTGGCTGCATCTTCATAATTAAGACTTGAAGAAAAGTCAGTGGCAGTGAATACATTAGACTTTGATGTTTTTCGCCCTCCTTGTCCTTTCCCCTGGAGAGACACCTTAATATCCCGCCCGGATCAGCCTGTGGGCTCAACCCTGGACTCCCAGGCACCCCGGGCCCCTCGTGTCCTAATCCCAGGCTGAGGCAGGCAGAGGGGCGTGGGCGGCCCTCTCCCTGCCCGGCTGCCGAGTCCCAGAGTGGGAGGGGCTTCGGTGTGCAGACTCCTTTGCCAGATGGCATTTGATACGAATATTGGTGTTAATGGCGTTTGGATAATGACGCTGTCTGTGGCAGGGGCTTTATTACTGCTATGAACAGCGCAGTCCTGGAGGGAGCCATTCCACTTAGTTACCTTTGTGTGTCTGTTGCAAATGTTTAACAGACAATTATCGGGAGACGGTGTTCTATGGGGTTTGGGTTTTCCCTGGATTCCCAGGCAAGTTCTACAACCAGTCGGGCTGCAGAGCCGGGCGCTGCAGCGGGATCAGCCTGGCCGCGTGAGAGCAGTCCCTTCCCTGCACCGCTGGCCACCCAGCCTTTCGGGTTTGTCCTCCGACCAGGCTTTCCCACTCTCGGGGGTCTGCTTTGTTGCAACCTCTCCATTCCAAATACATCAAAACCCTGCCTTTTACACTTCCTGGGGGAGTTTGAACTTCTTCCTATTAAAAATGAATAATAAAATCCTCCGCTTTCATCCTAATGGGGTTAGTAGGAGGTGTTTAGCTTTTTATAGCTACCTAGATGATCGAAAGAGGCAGCTGAAGCCATCACAAAATTAAGGAAGAGGTCATCATTAGAAGGCCAGAGACTGAAGTCTTTTAAAAGCATTTCTGGTCTTAATTCAAAGCGCCTCTCCGGAGGGAGCGCTTCAGCGAGCAGAGGTCCAGGGCTGCTTCAGTTGCAATGAGAGTGTGGACAAGGTGATTCTGTGGAGCAGGTTTGCCTGCAGGTCCTGTGGAAGGACCAGTCTCTCTGGAGCAAGTAGGACACTTTTGAGATGGATCATCTGATGTTGGTTAGGCGTGTTTCCCTACATCAGGCAAAAAGCCTCTGCCCTATGAGAAATGGATGGATGAATGAATGGAGCTCTGTTGTTTCCAGGGTTTTGGACTAATGCTTCTGGGATCTTAGCGATCAGGCAAAGTGTGAAATCAGGAGGCTGAGCTGAACTTCTGGAAACAGCATCAAAATGGATTGTTGTGTGTGCTCGCAGCCCAGCTCTGAATCTGAATACAAAATAGAGAAGATGCTCTTTTGCTACTTTCAGACTAATGATTTTGTCCTTTTTCCCTCTCCTCCTCGCTTTATTTCTTCATCTATAACATCTGCAAGAGGGCAGCCAGACTAATAAAACAGCGCTAAGCTCGCCTAATGCCAGCCATTGATCCAAGGGTGGGACCCGATTAATCAGTGGGATTTTAGCGGTGTGCACATCCCCGAGGGATAGCAGGCCCGAAGACAGCGCTTGCCTACGCAGAGAGGAGGAATCTGAGAACTGATGGAGCTGTGATTCTCTGTGTGTGCGTTCTGGGAGGTGGGGAGAGCTGGGATGCCCACCCCCAGGACCAGCCTTTGTAGTATTTAGACAGCCATCTCGTGTGTTGGTGGCCTTGCTGTTGGGATGCCTGCTTATTCTGTTAGTGTGACAGCCCTGCAGGATTTGTTGGGCTCAGGGATAGGTCCTGAGCAGGAGAAAGTAAGGGTGTTTCTAGAACAGAGAAAATCTCATTCTACATACAAGGCATCTCTCACACGATGATTACTTGGGAAATCATCTCCTTGAATTCCTACTCTGTGTGGCAGTGAAAACAGACCCAGAGAGAAAGGGACTTGCCCAAGGTCATACAATGAGTTAGTTAGTAACATGGTAGAATAAGAATGCAAGTCTCCTGAGTCAAACTCTGCCTTTCCTGCAGCTCTAAGGCTGAATCAGGATTAGAACCTGTTACAGTTACATGAGAGAATCAAACAAAGGGTTGATTGAAGCAGTTATAGAGAATTCAGGCAGGATAGTCACCCGAACTGAAGAATTCAGTTTGAAAAAAATTATAACGCTTTTTAAAAACAGACTGAATATTCCTCTTGAACATGTTTTTTATTGTTAACTATCACACATTTATAGAAGGATGCATACAATTGACAAAGAATTTATAAAGCTAATACCTTTGCAACCCCCACCCACCCAAGTCAAGGAATAGAGAAATGCCGGCAGCCAGGATATATATACCCCTCCCTCATTTCAACTCTCTCTCTCTCTCTCTCTCTCTTTCTCTCAGAAATCCCTGTTTTGTCTTTTCTCCTAATTTTTCCACCTAAATGGCTTATCGAAACCTGCTTTTACACTTGACATGCCTGTTTGCACAGACATCCTGTCTGTCTGAACTCTGTGCATTTTGTTTTCTTGCTCTCCACTATTGAGAGATTCATCCATATTGTTCCACATAGCTGAATTTCATTCTCTCCCTTGCTAATATCTTTTTTCTTTCTTTCTTTTTTTTTTTTTACAGAAAAATTATCTTAAAGAAATTTACTAGAACACTGCCCTGTGAAACAAAGTGTGTGTGATCCTTGAACTAGCAACACTGCGGATCTAGAATTTAAGTCTGGGCTTTGGGGGTTAGTGTTAGGACAAATGTACCTCAAAGAGGTTGGTTTTGGACTTAGGTTCCTGCTGCTCTGATCAAATATGAGCCTCTTTTTATAGCTTTAGGGACCCGCTTGTTTCATAAACTCCCTCTAAACGCAACTTATTTAATGGACACAGGATTGTCTGGGGTCCAGATCCAATGCAGCTGCGCAGGTGGGAGAGGGATTCCATAGTTTCTTGCTTTGGGAATCAGGTGCCTGGCATAGACTGTGAGCCTCGCCCCCCGCCCCTGGGCTAGGAGCTGTTTTATCTGTCCTATATTGCCAAGGCCCAGTATAAAGCAGGCCTGTAGCAGGGGCTCAATAAACATTTGTCCACTGAGTGATAGAATAAAGGTCACTGAGTGCGGTCCTCTGCAGGATGCCTGAATTTCCTCACCAGTGCTGTCTTTAGTGACTAGTGACTGAAGACTACGTACTTGGTTGTCTGAGGGAGGCCATCCAAAGGCAAAACCCCAGCTTATTGTGGATGAATCTTGATCATTCTTAGTACATTTGCGTCTTATGTTCAAAAGAACCTTAGAAAGGTCAGTATTCTCCAGCAACTCACCATTTCTTAAGAAATTACATAAAAGGGAGTGTGGGGACTCACTATTTCTCAAGAAATTACATAAAAAGAAGCATAGGAAAGAGAAGCTCTTATTAAAAACAAACAAAGCCTGCAATGTGCTTTTGCAGTCAGAGTCTCTACCACTGAGCTATACCCCCTGCAATGTGCTTTGCAGGGAGCTGCTGGAGAGCTGGGTCTGGCTGCTTCAGGCTTCCAGCTTTGTGGGCTAGGTTGTGACCACTGAAACATCTTCCATGGCTCAGAGCCAGGGGCTCCCCTGCCTCTTACTTAGTGGGCAGAGGAAGCTGAAAGTGAGAGCCCCTCTGCTGCTGGGGTGTTGGACTTCCTAGCTGTGTTCTCCGCCTCCACCTGCTGTGCTGGTGCCCCTCAACTTATCCTTGCTAGGTCCGGCATCAGAGCAGTGGCAGATGCAAATGAATACTGCTTGAATTATTTAAAGAAAAAACCAAAAAATTAAAGGGTCATTCTCTGAAGAAATAAATATCTTAAAATACTTCAGACTCTCAGGGTTTATTGAGAATGGCAGCATCAACCCTCTCAAGGATACCTGGAAGTTCCCAGAACTTTCATGGAATCCCTCCTGGAAGTAAAAGGGCTATGCCTTCTCATTTTGAGGCACTCACTGTCATTTGTATATATTTGTGAGCTTGTTCATTAAGCCAGCCTTCCCCACCAGATGTGAATCCCACTTCTGTTTTGATTACCAGCATCCAGCTAGCTTTAGTAGGTACTTGGCGATGAGTAAATATTGGTTGAATGAATGACGGGCGAACGCCAAGGAGTCTGATTCACTTGTGGATTGACGTTCAAAAGACCGGTCCTCGTCCTTCCACCCCACCCAGGTCTCGGTAAAGGGCCAGTTCGAAGCTTTCCGCCTAAAATCACTGCCTGTAAGCCCCCGGAGAACCCTGGAAGGCGCCGCGGGGAAGGCCCGCCTTCCTGGAAAGCCACGCTTGGAGTTGTCTTCAAAAGCTGCGACGCAGCCCCCGGAGTTTGAGCACGAATAAATCATTAGCATTTTATTTACAATTCTGGGTTTACAATTCCTAGAAAAGGATCCTGCTGTTCAGTGCGGATTCCTGCTTTGCTGGCTTTCCGCAGCGCCTCCTTCTCCCGTCTTTGGGAGACGGGTTGGCTCAAGACTCGTTGGACAAGAAAGGGGTGTGGAGCGGACGCGTGGAGGGGTGCCCTGGAGGAAGGTGTGTGCGCCATTCCCCGGGTCTTACGTTTCCCGACGACCCCGAGTGGAGAAGTCGTATCCTCTCCGTTTTACCGCGAAAGGAGGTTTGATTGAAAAAGGGCCGGGGACTCGTCCAAGGTCACACAGCTCGTGTTGAAGTTTGTGCCGTCCTCGGACTCCAAACCCAGCCGAGCAGCCGCAGACCCCGGGAGCCCTCTCTGCCCAGGCCGGGCTGGGGTCACCGACCGCGCCTGCCCGCCGCGCCCGCTAGATGGCAGCCTTGGTCTCCGCGGCGCGGCGCCGGCGCGGGCAGCCCGGGGCCTCAGCGGGCTCGGCCGCTCGCTCGCCTGGGTCTGGTCCGAGGCCCGCGGAACGCTCCCAGGCACGGGCTGCCGTTGACCCCAAGGCCGGGTTTACGGGTTCATGTGAGCAAATGAGGAGACTTGCTGGAAGCAGTCCAGGCTTCTCTGCTTGGCATGGGTCGGGGGCTTGTTCTAGACTTCTCGTGCGCGCGGGGAGCGAGGGCTTGGCGGTTCCCGTTCCAAAAGCTCGGCGGGTCGTGGCCCCTCCCGCCACGGGCAATCCCGGACGCCTTCAGGGCCCGGAGGGGCGGCGGGAGTGAGCTCGCGGGGTGACATCTGCAGTGGGAGGCCTCCTGCCGGGTCCTGAACTGGTCCCTTTGAGTGATTTAAGGCCTTTCCCTTTTCTCTCCCTCAGACTTGGGTGTTCTGAGGTGTTTTCTTGAGCGGGAGCTGTGTGGTGACCCGGGTCAGTCACTGTGTGCCTCTAGCATCCACTTAGGACACACAATGGTAGGCAGAATCGCCCCCTCGCGCCCCAGCCGGATGAACGCACCTTTGGGGACCAGCGATTGACTGGCTCTGAGGCTGAGACCTGGGCCCAGATACTGGAGAGTTGTTTGTCTGGGCAGAAGAGGTGACCGTGCGTGTGTCACCTGCCTTTTCAGGTTGTAGGGCCAGGGAGCTGGGGTCACTTCTCTGGTTCCTGGAGTGTACGGTATGGATTTATTGTATTGGCCCCTTTCTTTTGTTTCCAAGTCTCTGGGAACCTGCTGTCAAGGGTCCTACCTAACTCTTCAGGGGAGCTGCCTCCTGGGCAGGTGAGGTTTACAAACACCTTTTCACCATCTCCAGTCAAGTTTCTGAGGAGCCGGCTACTCAGATGGAGGGGGGCTCAATCGGAATTTGTCTTGGCCTAGTGAGTGGCCCTCTTTCTTCACTGGACAGGATCACACCTGAACAGCTTCAGGTGTTGAGAAATTGGACCTTATCCTGGTGGTGGAGGTGGGGAACACAGGTAGGGAAGCCTTTGGCAAAGCAAAGCCCCGTGGGGCATCCATGTCTCCCACTCTAGGATTCTTGCTGCTTCAAGGCCTGTTGAAAAGACTTTTCTACTTTGGGTCTGAAAGTGCTTGCAAAGGATTTTGCAGTTTGCATTGATTTTGAGAAGTTTCTGAGACTTTACTCCAGAGTGCATGCATCAGCAGGCCCTGAGAGTGGGGTCAGGCATCCAAGGGGCAATTTGTCCTCCTGGTAGGTTTTCAGGCTGGGGGTTGCCCAATCCAGAGGCTGCAAGTAGGTCCCATGAGGGCAAGCCTGTGGATCTTGGGAATAGGAGTATGAACGCTCACTGACCTATCAGTCCCCGCCCCCGCAGCCCTGCTTCTCCAAGATGGCCTGCCTGGCAGTTCTAGGAAGGTGTGCTTCATTCGTATCCACCACAGGCCCTTCCGTTAAAATCAGTTTTCATGACAGAGCCTGTCTGTAGCAGAGCCTGTCAACTCAGCTTAGGCCGCAATGACTCAGAGAGCATCTTCCCGAGAGCCCTGCGGACGTGGGCTGCGAGGCGGTCACTGTGCCTTCCGCTGGAAGGACGCGGAGGGCGGCGGAATTCCTCTCGAAGGGGCCTGGGACCTGGCACCTCTCAGGCCCGCCGTCAGATTACTCGGTAATTATTCCGCGCGGCCGTGCAATCGGCGGGGGTCGCGAGCGAGGCCACCAGCAGCCAGAGCCGGAAGGTGAAGGTCCCCGGAGGCCCTGGCGCTCCGGGCAGAGAGGGCCTCACTGAGCCCGCCGGATAAGGCTCTCCTTGACCGAGTGCAGGGGCCTAGAGCAGTCTATATTGGCAGCTGGAGAGGCTGTTTGGGGAAATGGAAAAACTTGTGTCGGCGGCGTTAGTCTTGCAAAGGGGTAGCCAAGCAGTTTGCAGCGCGTTCTGTTCCTCGCGCCGCCGCCGCCGCCTCGGCTCCTCAGAACCTGCTGGGGAGGGGAGAGGAGGAGGAGGTGACCGAGTTCACGTCCCCACCTCCCCACCGCTGCCTCTCCTGGAATGATGGATGGCTGTCTGCTCAGGCGGGGGAGCAGCGCTCAGCCTCCCACACCCGCGCTGCCGCGCCGTCAAACTCCCATTCCCAAAAATGCTCGGGGAATATGGGCTCTAGGTCAGTTAACTTGGCCGGTTATTATTTTTTTTTTTTAACGAGACGGTCTTTTTGCGGTTTCATCCTGATCTGTGGTAATCTGGCACAAACGTCCATTGCCTTCCTGCAGGCTCCGCTGGTCCGACCTTTCCAGACACACCCGCGGGAGCCTCCCTCTCTCCATACCAGAGGCTCAGGAGGTGCCAGAACTCACCAGAGTTTTCTTTGGGTGGCATTTTGCCTTTGGGTTAGGAAACAATTTACTTCTGGGAAGACAAGAGGTCAGAGAGTGCATATCCATTCATCTCTTCTTTAAAAGACGGTACATTGAAAAAGTCCATTAATTGAGGCCTCTTGTTAATCAGTTAATTAGAGAAATCAGATTCTATGTTGTCTTTCTTTTCTCTCTGCCCGAAATCTTAATAAATTTTCTGTAGCTGGGAATTCTGAAATCAAAATGGAGGTGTGAGGTGAGGGGAGTGCGAACTTGGGAGAAGCAGCTCCTCCTGCTGGAAAGGGCTTTTATTTTGCATTTTGGGTCAGGTCTATTTCATGATGCAAAGCCAAATCCGAGCTGTGGCTTCAGGGCAGGACCCGTGGATGCTACTGCTTCCCCTTGAAAAGTGCTTAATAAAGACCTCATCAGCAGTAAGGAATCATGTTGGTGGCTAGCAATTCTTGGGGGCTTAGTATGTGTCAGCTACTGTGAACTTCATTTCCAGTATCTTATTTAATTTTCTGAATGGTTGGTTCTATAGAGCAGGTGCCATTGTCATTCCCATTTTGTAGGGGAGGAAACTGAGTCTCAGAGAGATTAATTTGCTTAAGATCTAGAAAGAGATAAAGCAGAACTCAACCAAAGTCCTGGTTTCAAAGCCTTGGACTTAACCACTTGCTCTGTTATCACACACTCTTGTAATTATCTCGCTGCAAATCACAAGTATAGGGAAATACCCTTTCACATTACTGTACAGTTTTCTAATGAGTGATATTTGGTTTTGCTGCTTTGTTCCTTTTACCCCCAAAAAACTCAGCAAAAAAAAAAAAAAAAAAAAAAAAGAACAAAATGCTAACCTCTTTCACTTTCCAATGGGCCAGCCAGATCAGAAGGAAAAAAACAAAACAAAACTGAGCTTCATTGCTGGTTTATATGAAACAGAAATTGCTTTAGGATTGCTTGTCTTAAAAAATGAGCCATTACTGTAACTAGTATGTGATGTATTTACTGTAAAGTCAGCTGGCCTGTCTTCTCTGTGCCCCAGAGCCTTCTTCCTGGTGCGCCCTGGAGCCCAGGGGTAGCTGGACAAATCAGCTTGTCTTCCCCTCCTGTGAGGATGGAAAGAGGGCGAGCCATGGGAAAACTGCAACGCGGCTCAGCTGAGTTGGCCCAGAGCCATGGAGAGTGAGAAACTTTCAAATTTCAAAACTGCCCTGGGCCAATTTAATAAACTTCTGCCACCTCCATCCTCTCCACATTTTTGAATTCTTAAAAATTCACTCCCATCTAAGACATGTACAAGAGTAGAGGGATTTTGGAATGTTAATAATGCAGAATTTTACAGCACAGCAAGGTGAATTCTCAAGGGGTAATGGTTGACATCTGCTTTCTCTTCTCCCAAGATAACAATGGGGAAAATTGTGCTCTGTGCACACACACACCCAGCTGGGATGGTGCGAGCCCATTCCTCTCTGTCTCTCTCACTCTCTCTCAGCAAAGAAGTAAATTGTCCCCAGATCTGGCACTAGGAACAATAACCAGAAAATTTGGATATAGCAAGAGTGACAGTGACAGGGAAAAAAAAAAAAAACCACAAAGTGAGTCTCTCAGGGGGCATTTTCTGGGCTGTGAACAAGACCCTTTCTTCCAGGGGGTCTGGAATACTGCAAGAAGCTCTCAGCTTCCTCCCAGCGGGGCAATTCTTAGCAATCAGCATCAGAGCCCTGGTCTTGACATGTCCCCTGGGAAGCAGCATGATGCTTTGTATCAGAAGGAGACAAACTGAGAGAGCTGGTTCTAGATACAGGCTCTGGAGCAGTCAGGGGGTCTCGTGCTAGTCTTCTTGGAGGGTTTTTGAGCTTCTGCCATTATATCTGCCTTCTGTGGAAAAGGTTAGTGGCTACTAGCGACCTCTGGGACTTAGGGAATTGGGTCTCAGTCCCAGATCTGCCTGTGTGAACCCCAATATATGGCTTCTCTGAGCCTCAGTCTTTTTACTTATAAAGTGGAGATAGTACTAGCCTCCTGGGTTTTGATCTGCTTGGCACAGTCTGACTTAATATGTGGCAGCTATTTTTAAAAACCACACATAAATAGCAATAGCCCACACTTGCTTTCTAAGACCCATTTTATACCCTCTGAGTTGTTCATTTTAGGGAATGAAATATTCCATGACATGGAACCAGGTGACCCAGGATATAATTTCTGATCTAGTCCTGTACTGTGGATTCACCCAAACAATTCTATGGAAATAATCCAGATTCAAATCTAGGAGCAGTGCAGTTATTCTTTGTGAGGGAATTGCTTGGTTAGTATTATTGTTTAAAAAAATGACCCAGAAGTTATTTTTAAAAATGAAGGGTGCCAACCTTGTGCTTGCAGCTACCTAAGGATTTTTATCACAGGGTTTTGGGGCTGAAACAAATGCTCCTATATGTTGCAGCAACATCTTGCAGCTCAGAGAAATGTGAAGAAATGGTCAGGCGTCATTGTACAGATAGCATCCTTGCTGAGCATTGGAAGCCCTGAAATGGTGCACCGGCTTTCTTCTTTCTCTTGCATAATGCAATTTAAATCCCTTGTTAATTTCCAGGTCGAGTTTCATTCATGAGGATAATCTTTAATTGATGTTAAATATAGGGATCAAGTTAAGTGCATTATTTCTTTTTTACAAAGTGCTAATTGTTCATGTTCTCATAAATTATTTTCTCTTCTTATGTAGCAGGTTTTATGAAAGAACTTTTCAGCCAGTGCTTTTAACCTCATTGTATGAATATTATCCTGTAATCAGCAGGTCGTTCAGATCCTTCCTGTGCTGATGATCTCTGTCACCCTTCAGAGCAGAAAGGAGAAGAAAAATGAGCTCCTTTTGAGTGTATGTTATATGGGGAGGCTCACAGACATTAAAAAAATATTTATACTGAAATATTTTAAATTTTAAAGGCATCTTTTCAGTTCTGTTCCTACGGAGACCCTTAAGACTCAACCTGAAACTACTGTTTAAAAATTGTCCCCTCAGCAGTGTATTTCAGTAGATCTGCCTGTTCTGCTCCCCACTCTGTCTCCGGTGAGTTGCCCCCCACCCCGCACCTCTGGTCTATGCCCCAGTTTTATGCATAAACAAATAAAAATAAATTTTTTAAAAAATTAAAAAATAAAAAGGTCCCAACAAGGGGCCTCCCTGGTGACCTAGGGGTTAAATCTCAGCTCTATCACCACTGTAGCCTGAGTTCGAACCCTGGCTAGGGAGCTGACCCATATATGGTTCAGGAGATCTCTCCTGCCTCGCCCGCTGCTCCCCTCAGCGGTGTGTTTCAGTAGATCCACCTGTTCTGCTCCCCACTCTGTCTCTGGTGACTCCTCTCAGGAGAGGATTCACAAATGAGAGGGAAGTGTTCACAAGAGAGCAAGACCCCCCCCCCACCCACACCTCTGGCCCACACCCCAGTTCTTTTATGCACAAATAAATAAAAATAAATCTTAAAAAAAAAGGTTGCCACAAGTTATTTATTTTACTTTAAAAATTGATTTCTGTAAAATATACTTAACATAAAGTGTATAATAGCATCTTTTTTTTTTTTTTAAATTAATGGGGGACAGAACAGGCAGATCCACCGATATACACTGCCGAGGGGAGCAGTGCAAGGCAGGAGAGGTCTGCCTGCGCATGTGGGTCACCTTCCCAGCCGGCAGCAGGGATCAAACTCATGCTGCAGTACCTGCAGTTTGCTTCATAGTGCGTTGCTTAACCCACTGCACCACCAGGGCAGGCCCTATAATAGCATCTTAACCGTTTTCAAGTGTGAACTATTTTCATGGTTCAGCCGTGGGAAGGTCATTCACAATGTCATGTGACCAGTCCCCACAATGCGTCTATCTTGCAAACCTGAAACCCTATGCATTAAACTACAGCTCCCCACTGCCAACCCTCATGACCCCAGTCCCCAGAAACCACCACTCTCCTTTCTGTTTCTATGAATCTGACTACTTTAGGTCACTCATGAAAGTGGAATCATACGCTATATTTTTTATGACTGCCCTATGTCATTTAGCATAATGTCTCTGAGGTTCATTCATCCATTTGTCAGAATTTCCTTTCTTTCTAAAAGCTGCATGATATTCTATTTCATGTCTATTCCATATTTTGCTTATCTGTTTATCTGTTGATGGAAACTTGGGTTTCTTTCATCTTTTGGCTGATGTAAATAATGTTGCTGTGAACACCGGTGTGCAGCTTAAAACCACTTCTGATTGTTTATTCTGAAAATGTTTAACCAGGTGCAGGAAGGACCTTGTACTAGCTCTTTTGTAAGGAGATGAGAAAGATGCGTTGCCCATAGGAACTTGCATAAAAAGGAAGATAAGCGAATAGTAACACCTGTTATTTATTGAGCTCTTACAGGCATTGTTTCATTTAGGATCATCACTACGACCCTCTGAGGAAGGTGCTATGTTGTTTCTATTTTACGATAATGACGTGAAGTTCAGAACCATGAAGTCACTTGCCCAAAACCAAGACAGTCAGGAGACATGGCTTTTGAACCTACATTGGTTTGACTCAAAACCGGTGCCTGTAACCCAAGCAATACTGTGTCTCTTGCAGTGGTTTGAAACCCCCCAAAAAGAGGAAGGTGAGGGAGTGCTGTTATAGCGGCAGGAGGGGGTGTCACTGGAGCAGGTTCGGGATGGTTCTGGGCAGACGGGTTAAGGAAGGAGAGTCTTGGAGCCCTCGGTGGCTTTTTCATACTTTATTTTAGTAGAGGTGGCCAGGTACATGGCAGGCAGGGGGGCCGAGAGGGCCGGGGGGCTGGCAGCCCTCCCAGCCCCCAGTGCGTCTCACCCTCTCGGCTGCTTCTTCTCTCTCTGCTGCTGCTGCTCCTTCGTCCTGTTGGTTCTCGCAGTTCTGGCGTCCTCATGACGCTGCCCATTTTATGCCCGTGTCCAACTCAGGTGCGCCCACTTGCGCATGCCCACCCTGGAATTCTCGCAGCACCCCAGGTGTCCATCATCAGCGGTGGGAGGGTGGAAATACCTGATCAACTTTTACCCTACAGTTGTCCATGAGGGTGTCATTGTGCTAGGAGAGTTGTGGGGACTGGGATGGCTTAGTTTCAGGACGAGTACAGGTTTCTTGGAGGAAATGAGCCTGGGTTGGAGCTGGGAGGACAAGAAGGTTTTGGGTGGCCATGGATCAGAGGGAAGTGTTCACGGAAGAGGTCAGAAACAGACCCAGAGGAGAGCAGGCCTAAGAGGAGTCCGAGGCAAGAGGTTTGGGTGGCGAGTAAGGGATGTCCTGGAAGATGAGGTTGCAGAAATGCTCGGGGAGTAAAGCACTCTGAGTCAAGGGCTGAGAGAGGCAGACATGTTATAGATGAGGGAGCCAAGGTCCCAGAGTGTCTCCAAACTCCAGGCCAGTGCTTGATGCTTGATCCAGGTCTAGGGGTCTAGTTTTGGGGGTGCTGGGAAAGCACTGAAGATTGAAAATGGGAAAATGAAAGAATGATAGCCATTGAAAACCCGCTCCTTGTGGAGTGGGGTATGGCCCCACTTTGATGTCCATACCCTACTTCGGTCATGCTTTGGATGATCGGGGCATTTTGACCTTGTATTCTGAGCCCCAGTCCTAGTGTTGAGGGTGGCCTCTGGGCAAGTATCACATACACAGGGCTGGTGTGACACGGGAGCCTTACTGGCTCTGCGTGTGGGCCTGGGCTGAGTGGAAAGGGCATCTCCTGAGCTTGTTTCTTCCATAATCGGTATATTTTCAGACTTGAAAAAACAACTGGATGCAGTATGCGCCAGAGTGTTTAGAAACCCAGGCTCTGGAGTCAGACTGATGTAGGTGGGAACCCAACTTTCTGAGCTGTAATTTTCTCAGTGTAACAGGGGGAATGCAATGGGATTCTCATGCAGATGAAGCCTAAGACTGCATGGAAGGGAGGTGGAGGAAGGACTGTTTCAATGTTATGTTGATCTTGGTTATTTCCAGGATGACTCAGCAAGATGCTTCTCCCAAGCAGCAGCCCACTGGGGCAGTGAGCACTGTAATTGAGGCTCAGATCATGCCCTTGATCTACAACAACAGAGACACCAAAGAGGGTCCAAAGTTGACATCAGGTGTCAAGCATCTGGTTTTTTAGATGTTGATGGCCCTGTGGAAGTGAAGAAAGCTTGCTGCTTGGAACTGAAGAGCATACCTTTCTGTGCTTTCATGAGTCCACAAATTAGTGCTTGATAATGGCCAGCTAGGGCGGGTATTTCCCAAATGATGTCCACACGTGGAGGTTACTGAAGCACCACACAGCGGGGCTTGGCAGAGTGTAATTCCTCCCCAAGGCACGGCCCTTCACAACCTATTAGAGTTTTCTGGTTCATGCTTGTGGCAGGATGCATTTTTGACATATGAAAGCATTTTGCTGTTTTCCTGTTCTCCAGACCCCATGCATCAAGCCAGTAGCCTGGTCCTCCCAATTCCTCTGCCTCAGGGATTCTCCCATGGAGCAAAGCAGTAGTTGATTGAGGAGAGGGCCCCTTTTCTGCAAAAGTCTAGGCTCCTTGAATAAATGATATTGAGTGTCTGAGAGAATGGAGAGTTCTTTGGAAAGCTGTGTGAGAAGACAGAGTCTTCATGAACCTGGAGTGAATGAGTTCCTCTAAGGAATAACAAGGACCTCTTTCCAGGAGCGATAACATGACTTCAGAAGGCTGGCTGAGTGCCGTGGAGGTAGCAATTGTCTGGTGGGAGGGACTGTGAGGCTGGGACTCCTGGCATGTCCTCGGGAACAAGTAGGGGCTGATGACTGCCAGTGGCCAGAGCGCCTTTCTGAGGTTGGGGGCTTCCCAGGCTGCCTAGATCCTAAGGCAGCTCCGAGGCAGGGAAAAGCCTAAGTAATGATTGATTGCATTCCCCGTGGGTCTTCAGAGCAGATTTAGGTTTATTTGAAGGCTAATAAATATAAATATCCCTTGGACACTTGAGTTTGCAGAGTGCATTTAATACTTGCCATACCCTGTCCATTTTAGCCACACAGCCCCAGGAGGGAAGTTGGGGAAAGCACTGACCAGAAAACAGCATGCTCAGAGGGGGCAGGCTCACACAGCTAGGACTGGGGAGCTGGAGTTCTTCCATGGGGACAACGCTGTTCAGAGCAGGGGGCTGCTTATGTCCAGCGCTGTGTTTCCAGGGGACTATGCATGCATGGGTGGCATACCTGGAAAGACTGACAGAGCAAAGGCCACAACTGTGGTTGAAACACCCCAGGAAGACCTGGCTTTCAATGGCTATCATTCTTTCATTTTCCCATTTTCAATCACTCAACGCAGATACAGCACATTCAATGTGCCCGGGGACAGTGCTGGGTCCTCAGTGCTGAGCAGGATGGCACTCTCCCATGAGGCCCTCAGTTCACAGTCCACGGTGAGAAGTCCAAGGATGCGGGGTGCTCCCCCTGGAAAGAGGGAGGGGTGGAGTTTTCTGCGGTTGAAGGTGGGAGCAGCTTGTGGGGGTGGGGGGCAGTTGGACTGTGACATCTGAGCTGCATCTTAAAGAACAAATATTGGCTAGGTGGATGAAAGAATGATGGCAGTTCCAGGCAGAAGGAAGAGCAGGTGTAGATCCAAGGGGAGAACAGGTTAGGATGGGACAAGGCATGGGAGAGGGGAATTGGGATCTGTTCTAGTGTGTGTCAGTGAGAGACAGTCCCATGTCCTTGGGAGAAAACTCCAACTCCTGTCCTGGTCCACAGACCCTTTCTGGTCTAGCTGGTCTCTGCCCATAGCATGCCCCATCATGCTGTATTCTCTAGTCCTTCTGACCTCCAGTGGGCCAGAGGGGCCCACCAGGCTTCTCTTTCTGTCAGATCTTAGATTCACACATGATGTTCCCTTTTCCTGGAATGCAGTTCCACTTTGTCCCCCCAACCTGCCTCCCTTTTAAAATGAATTTTACTTGCATTTTGCTTCTCTTTTTTTAAAAACAGTTTTATTTTGATATAATTCACATACCATAAATTCAGCCTTTCAAAGTACATAAATTCAGTGAGCAGTTTCTGTTATTTGCTCTTGCCCCCTCATTGCTGCACGTCTCCTCCTTCACAGGTTCCTGGAAACCACTAACCTACTTTCTCTCTCTGTGGAATTTGCCTATTCTGAACATTTCCTATAAATGGAATAATACAATATGTGGCTTTTTTAATGACTGACTTCCTTCACTTAGCAGAGTATTTTCAAGGTTCATCCATGTGATAACATGGATCAGTACTTCATTCCTTTTCATGGCTGAGTAATGTTCCATTGCACAGACATTCTATATTTTATTTATATATTCATTAGTTGATATATACTTCTTGGGTACATTTTCACAATCATGAATAATTCTGCTATATACAGTCATGTACAAGTTTTTGTGTGGACATGTTTTCAATTTCCTTTGGTATATATATCTTAGGAGTAGAATTGCTGGGTCATATGTTTAACTTTTTGAGGAACTATCAATCTGTTTCTCCAGTGGCCTCACCATCTGGGCCTAATTCTGTTCATATCCTGCCTGTCTGTGTGGTTCTAGCCATTTTTGTTGTGTGAAGTAGTATCTTACTGTGGTTTGGTTTGCATTTCCCTAATGACTAATGATGTTAAGCATCTTTTTATGTCTTTCTTGGCCATTTGGGTAGCCTTTTTTTTTTTTTTTTTTTAGAAATATGTGTTCAAATTCTTAGCCTATTTTTAAAATTCAGGTATTTTTAATTTCTTAGTGGTAAGAGTATTTTTTAAAAAGATTTATTCATTTATGCATACAAGAACTGGGGTGCAGGCCAGAAATGTGGAGGGGTGGTGAGGAAGAGTGGGGAGCAAGAACAGGCATATCGACTGAAACACACTGCTGAGGGGAACAATGAGCAAGACAGGAGAGGTCTGTTGTGCCTTGTGGGTCACCTCTCTGGCCTAGGATTGAACTCATGCTGCAGTGGCTAAGGATGCTTCATAGTGCTGAATGCCACCAGGGAGGCCCCAAGAGTATTTTTAAATATATTCTGATACAAGTCCCTTCCTAGATAGATAATTTGCAAATATTTTCTATTTGGGGGATTGTCTTTTCACTCTTTTTTTTTTTTTTCCCCAGTAAAGATTTTTAATTTTGGGTGTGCATCACTTTTCTATTCTGTCTAAAAGACCACTGCATAAACCAAGGCCCAAAAATTTGCTTCTATGTTTTCTTCTAAGAGTTCTGTTGTTTGGTTCTTATATTTAGGCCTAGATCCATTTCTAATTAATTTTTAAAAAAAGATTTATTTATGCATGCAAGAGCTGGGTTACAGGTCAGAGGCGTGTAGGTGAGAGGATTCACCAGAGACAAAGTGAGGAGCAGAACAGGCAGATGGACTGAAATACACTGCTGAGGGGAGCAGCAGGCAAGGCAGGAGAGGTCTGCTGCGCCATGTGGGTCCCCTCTCTGACTGGGGATTGAACTCGCTCTGCTGTGCTGTGGATGCTTCACAGTGGGTGCTCAACCCACTGCACCACCAGGGAGGCCCTCTAATTAATTTTTGCATATGATGATGTGGCTAGCTAGATGTCCCAGGGCAGTTTGTCGAAAAGACTAGTTTTCATCATTGAATTATCTTGACACTTTTGTCAAAAATTAATGAGCTATAAAGGTATATTTCTGGAGTTTCAATTCTATCCCATTGCTCTGTGTGTCTATCCTTATGGCTGTGCCATACTGTCTTGATTAGTGTAGTTCTGTGGGTTTTTACCCCCACCCTAACCCCTTTCAGACAGTGGCAGGTGCTTAGTATACACTTGGTACATGAATGGTGAAAAGAGGCAGCCCATCTCTTGCTACGCTGAAGTAGCAGATGCAGGCACAAGACACATGAACCATGGGGCTTCTTAGCTCCCTCTAAAAAGGTGCCCCAGCTTTCTTTTCCAGTCTCTTTTTTTGTGAATTTATGTGTTTTATTTAGATCCTTCCTGGGTTAGAAAACTTTAATTACATGCAAAGTGTATGGGCCTCAGTCTACCTTAGAGACACATACTTCTGCTCCTGGCTGCTTTCCTCAGATTGTTGTAGCTTCCTAGCTGTCAGACCTTTGTCAATTTACCCCTTTGAGCTCTATTTTCTTTAACAACAATCTCAGGATTGTTGAAGAATAAATGAGATAACGTGTCAAGCACCAAGATAAGTGTTTTACAAGCATTTACGCCTGAGGGATGCACTCAGCATCTTTCCTAAAGGCAAGGAAACTGAGGCAGACATAGAAGAGGCACGCGTGGAAGAGCTTGCCGGCCAGGCTCCGCATTCTTCCGCACCAGAGCTAGGACTCAAGCCTGCTCCGTGTGGTTACAGAGCCAGTGCGTCTGGGCCACGTTTGCAGGCACGGAAAGGGAGACCCCTCTCTGGACAAATTCCATGGCGAAGCCAGTCGCTGCCCGTTCCCTTCTCAGCCTTCCCTGGCATGCCCTCCCAGAAGTGTGGTTGGGCTGGGGGCGAGGCAGGGTCCCCCAGAGGTCGTCGGGCCGGTGGCCCTCACGGCTTCTAAATCCAGGGCAGCTGCGCTTGCCTCGGTGGCCCTGCTGCTAAGTACTCGGCCTGGGATGTGCCGAGCATTCGGACTGGAAAATGTGCACAAAAGAACAAACTGGAAGGCCGCGCAAATGCTAATGCGGCACCCGCGCGGCTGGTAGCGGTGCAGCCCGGGGCCGCGGTCACGGCGCAGTGCCTCATTATTGCTACCGGGGGCCCGCGGCCGGGAGCAGCGGGGCGCGGGGCCGCACGCCGCGCGGTTGATGGCGGCGCTGATGACGCGGCGGCGCGGCCCGCGGGCCCAGCGGGCGCCGGGGCCTGCTGAGCTGCGCGCCCCGGGGCCCCGCGCCCCCGCGCCCCCGCGCCCCCCGCGCCCGAGCCGGAGGGCTTGGGCGGGTGTGGAGAGCCAGGAGTGGAGGCCTCAACCCCGGACCGGGCCGCTACGGAGCCTGCACCTGATTCCTAATTCCCAGTCATTTTCTAACTAAAACGTATTTACTTCTTTTAAAACAAAAAAGTCATCAGTACTTGTGGTGAAAAGTCCAAACAATACAGCGAAGCATAAAGTAAAAAGCGAAAGTCTCTGCAACCGTTCCTTCTACAAACCTCTCCAAAGATAACCGTTTACAGATGGGTAAGTAGACGGTCAGACTTCTTAATATTCTTAGTATTTTGGTTAAAAAAAAAAATTCAAAATCGAAACGTAATTAGTTCTCCTTCCTCCCCATTGCAATCCTGTTACACATTCTGGTCTCTCCCTTGCTTTTTTTCACCTGCCTGGACACCTTTTCAAGTTAGCGGGCGAATCTCTACCTAATTCTTTCCAAAAATCATATCAGAATATTCCAGAATACTAGTGTACAATAATTATTTTAACCTTTCTCCTGCTACTACTAATTAAATGCATGCTACTTGCCAGATCTTTAACTACCTGTATTGTGTCTTTTAATCATCCTAACAGAAAGCAAGTGTTAAGGAATAAAGAAACAGGCAGGGAGAGGTGAAGGGACTCGCCTGAGGTCATACAGCTAAGTGAGACTCTAGTCCCAGGATCCTATAAAGAGCAAGCTGAGGGGCCTCCCTGGTGGCGCAGTGGGTTAAGCAACACACTACGAAGCTAACCGCAGCCACTGCAGCACGAGTTCAATCCTTGCCTTCGGCCAGGGAGGGGACCCACATGGCACAGCAGACCCTTCCTGCCTCACCCGCTGCTCCTCTCAGCAGTGTGTTTCAGTCCATCTGCCTGTTCTGCTCACAGCTCCGTCTGTGGTGAATCCTCTCACCTCCTGTGACTTTGGCCTGTACCCCAGCTCTTGTATGCACAAATAAATAAATCTTTAAAAAACAAAAAAAAGAGCAAGCTGAAGTCTTGCTCTTTCCCGGAAGCTCAGTGTATAGCTCCGTCCGGAGTACTGGCCTGGCTGGGGCGCTTTCCCCACCCGCAGTTCCTTGTCTCACAAAACAGTTCCACGCCTGTTTCTGTGGGAGGCTGCTGATTTCATCCAGGTAACCCTAAGTCCAGTGATGAAAGAATTGAAATTGTACTGGCAAAACCAAATTTGAGTAGATGTGAAATGAAAAGTGATTCTTCCAATCTAGGTTTTCTATTTCCTCTTCAAAGGAAACCTCTGTTAGCAGTTTCTTGCCTATCTTTACAGACAATTCATTGCACATTCTTCCCCATGTAAATGGAAGGGTAGCTCACTGCCTTGTGCACCTCCTTTTTCCCAATTAACATTATATTGGGAGATCATGTTGTATTGGCGTATGTAGAGAAACCTCATTCTTTTTTCAATTCAAAAAACTGTTTTTTGAATAGGTAAGACCGTCAAAAGATTAAAAAAATCAAAACAATAGCAATGTGAGTGTTCCACCTCCGGCATCTGATTTTATTAGTGTGTTTTTCTAGGTCTCTCTATGCAACATTCCCTATACTGCTATTATATTTAATAATCCCATTGATGAATGTGTAGGTCTTTCAAAGGTTTTTTTTTTTTTTTTGGTGATCACATAAAGACGCCACAGTGAATGTTCTTGTACATAGTTTTTATACGTGTGTGTCAATATATCTATAGGAAAAATTCTTAGAAGTAAAAATGCTGGATCAAAGGACAGTTGAGAATATGAAATTTATTGCTATTTGTGCTTCAAAGAAGTTGCACTGATTTATACTCTTGTTGACAGTCCCTGAGCTTGCTGCTATCTCCATAGCTTCCTCCATGCAAGAAATTATAATTTTTTTCTTTTAAGATTTCTTTTTTTTTAATTCATACAAGAACTGGGGTGCAGGCCAGAAGTGCGGCGGATGTGTGTGTGAGAGGATCCACCAGAGACAGAGTGGGGAGCAGAACAGGCAGATGGACTGAAATACACTGCTGAGAGGAGCAGCGGGTGAGGCAGGAGAGGTCTGCTGTGCCATGTGGGTCCCCTCCCTGGCTGGCGGCAGGGCTTGAACTTGTGCTGCAGTGGCTGCAGTTTGCTTCATAGTGTGTTGTTTAACCCACTGCGCCACCAGGGCGGGCCTACAATCTGATAGGTGAAAAATAATCTGATAGGTGAAAAATAATAATTCATTGTTTTAGTGATGATTGAAGCTGAACATCTATTCACATGTTTAAAGTCATTTGTGGGCCTCCCTGGTGGCGCAGTGGGTTAAGCAGTGCACTATGAAGCAGACTGCAGCCACTGCAGCACAGGTTCGATCCCTGTTGCTGGCCAGGCAGGGGACCCACATGGCGTAGCAGACCTTTCCTGCCTTGTCCGCTGCTCCCCTCAGCAGTGTGTTTCAGTCCATCTGCCTGTTCTGCTTCCAGCTCCTCCCTGGACTCTGGCCTGTACTTCAGCTCTTGTATGGATAAATGGATAAATCTTTGAAAAAAGAAAAAAAAAAGTAAAGTCATTTGTATTCCTTTTTTTTGGTCATCATTTTTCTGTTCGGTTTTTGCTTTCTTATTTCTCAAAGTTGTTACATAATATTATTCAAATTAGCCTTTTTCCAATTACCATTGTCTTCTGATTTTGTTTCTTTGTTTGGCAAAAATTTTCAAATTTTTATGTGGTTAAACTTATTAACTTTAATATGGCTTATAGAATATGTATCTTAGGAAGATCTTAAATATTGCTTTCCAAAGTTCATTGGTATTGCATTTTCTTTTGTACAATAACTCTTCTTATTTTTCAAAGTTCACATTTTTTCATGTATCCAGAATATGTTTACTATAGAAGTGGAGGAAAAATTTAGCTTTTCTTCCCCAAATGACTAGCCAGTTACCCCAATTCTGTTTATTAAATAATGGAAATTTCCCTTTTTGCTTTGAAATGCCATCTTTATTATAGCAAATTCTGATATTTATATTTATTTTACATATCTTTGGTCTGTCCATGCTTCAGTACCAAACAGTTTTAATTATTGAAGCTTTGTAATGTTTTAGTATGAAGTAGGGCTAGTCCCTACTCCATGATGGAGAAAACATCACTCCTGTTACCTAGTATTCAGAAAGTTCTATTGTATTCTTTCCCAGTTTAGTTCCCATCTCCCTATCTTAGGTAAGTAGAGTTCTGATTTATTTCTGTCATAGGTCAGACCTATTCTAGAACTTCATATAAAAGAAATCATACTTTTGTGTAAGGCATGTTTCACAAAGCATAATCTTTTTGAGATTCATCCAGTGTCAGTTCCTTTTCATTGCTGAGTAATGTTTCATTGTTCTAGACTGAATCTTTGTGTCTGCCTTCCACTCCCAAATTCATGTGTTGAAGTCCTAAGCATCAATGAAATGAGGCCTTTTAGAGGCAATTAGGGTTGATGAGATCATCAGTGTAGAGCCCTAGTCTTATGGGATTAGTGCCCTGATAAGATGCACCAGAGAGTTTGTACTCTCCTAAATGTGAAGACACATGTGAGAAGGCTGCCATCTACAACCAGATGAGAGAGCTCACACCAGAACCCAGCTATACTGGCACCTTCATCTTGGACTTACCGCCTCCAGAATTGTGAGGTAAATTTCCAGTAGTGTAAAACAGAACCAACCTTGCATTCCTGGGATGAGCTTCATTTGGTTATGCTGTGTTAGATTTCTAATGCATGGCAGGATTCTTGTTGCCATTAATCTACCTAGATTATTATTCACCATTCACAAACAAGATACAACAATTCATTTGGGGTTCTTTCACTATAAGCACTTAATGTTACACTGGCTTTGAAAACAGATTCAGAAGCTTTTTAGTGTTCTCTGCTCTGACTAGTGGTTTCTGTATGATTTCTTCAGCTTGTTAGTTGGCTGATTTTGACCTCAAAAAAGTAACCAGCAGACCCATGCTGCCTATTGCTGTATGAGCAATATAGCCAAAATATATGAGGCAATGTAGCTAGGGCACAGGCCTGGAAGCCAGTGAGTCAATTTCCAGCTCTGCCACTTGCTAGCAGCAGAGAGTAGTAAGCTCAGAGAGGCAATTGACTGCCTTAGAGCGAGGAGATAAAAAAGGTTTTCAAATCCTCATCTGTAAATCAGGGACATTAACAGTATCTTCTTAAAAGATGCTGTGACAGGAAAAGGTGTTAGCATAGAGCCTGGTACACCGTAAGAACACAAGATGTAATACAGCAAATTTGGGTGTAATCCCTCAGTTGAGTTCAATCAGTTAAAAGGTTGCAGTTCACTGCCAATGCACAAAATTTGTGTCCTTTCCCTGCTGGCAGCCTTCTCTTTTTTTAGTCACAGTGTAAGGGTGTGCGAAAAGCCAACCCCAGTTTCCTGGGCTTCCTCTGGCTGGGTGATAGGAGCAGCTCCCAGATGGGGCTCGCAGCCTGACCCACCAGGCCCTGAAGAAGAGCGCCAGGAGTGTTGCGCTCTCCAACTCCTATTCCCTTCACCTGCTCCTGTTTTCCTTAAAGAAACGAAATTGCCAAATGCTTTGGAGCTGGCAAGGTACCTGGCAGTTGCTGTATTTTCTTTTTTTGGCCTTATTTTGAATCATTCTTTCTAATTTTAAGTTTTTAGATGTTATCTTTAAGACTTCCTTCTTATTATCCTACTCTAGTGGAGGTGAATAATTTGTGGCTTCCCCCAGTGGGGAGGAAAAAAGAGTGGATCATGGAAGGTGTTTCAGAAAGGAGTGAGCCCCTATTCCTGCAGATGTTTGAGCATCGAGGTGTGGGTGCTGTGCAGGATGTAGCCCTGGATGATGGGAATGGTCTTGAGAAGTACAGTGGAGGTAGGGAGAGCTTTAAAGATGCATTGGCCTAAGTCCAAGTTCTCGACCCACCAACTCCCCAGTAATATGGTCTTTGGCAAGTTACTGTTTTTCTGAACCTTCATTTCTTCATCTATGAGATGGGCACAGGAGGTTGAGATGAGCAAATGGGATAATGGGGATAATGCTGTTTCTTTTATCCAGAAAGTCTATAAAGCAGGAAAGATCTTTCCTAATGTTTATAAGATAAACATTGTTTTATGTATCTGTCTCCCTTTGCACCCCCCCCCCATCTTTTCCACAAAGCATAGGATGGGCTTGGAGGTTTCCGCATTAAAGGGTATAGATTATATGGGGGTTCTGGTACAAGACCAGACACAAATGTCACCATGAGTGGATATTCCTGTGGACTTGGTTCATTTCTGTTCTGGCTGGCCTCATTGGCCACTTTCCCCAAATTGTGAAAATTAGATATATGGTCATCAGTGGGATGTTCAATTGGTAAAATAATTTTCCTGGATTAGAAATGCAGTTGCCTGGTGACTTCTCACAGACTTAATATGCTGGAAAAAGAATGCGGTTGGATACCAGTGCAAACCATTACTTTTTTGGGTGTCAGATTCACGATGCAAAAATTTCTAAGGAAAGATTTGGAGTTTGAAGTACAAGTCTGCCTTGAGGTCTGATGGCTAAACATTACATTCTAGAACTACAAGATGTAATAATAAAAAAATTTGGGAAAATTTCCCTATAATGGCAGATGGAGATTAAAATGCATTTGGGGACATTTCCAACATACGCGAACACAGTGGATAAAAGTAAGACCTAAATGAGCTAACCTGCAGAAACCAGGCTCTGCCCTCACTCCTCCAACCGAGGGAATGGTTTGAGAGACCACTGGGTCTTTAGCTGATTAGAGTGTAAGTGGAGGGGTGGGCTGAACAGCTGCAGCAGCAGGTTGGTGAGACAAAGCAATTCTGGAACGAAAAGTGTTGGTTTGGCGTTTCAGACTTCAAAAGGTGCCAGCACTGGTGGAGAGTTAACTGGTGCCAGTATAGGCATGGAATGGGTCCCATTCTGTACAGGAGTAAACTGAGGCTCAGAAACTGAGGATCCTTTTATCCTGTGTCCTGGTCTTCCAAATGGTCCTTGCCATATGGAACTAAGCACCCTCTTATTTAGGCTGGGCAGCACGACCACCACTAGAACTATAGTCTCCTTCTGCAGCTGTTAGTCAGCAACCTGGAGGAGAGAAACAAAATCGGAGGGGCTGCAAGTATGGGAGAGCTGGGGGGGTCTTCTGCCATTGATCTTTCTAGAAGGCTGAGGGTGGATGACTCGGGGTGCTTTGTCCCTTTATTGTGGAAACAGTTCAAGACACGGGCTGGCGGCAGAGGATGTGTCACTGGGTGGTGGAATGCCCACGGTCACTTATCAGCCATGGGAGCCTCAGCAAATTGGGACTGGGGTGGGCTGGAGCATGTATCTCTTCTCTCTCCTTTTCTCCCCATACTCTGTGCCACTCCTAAATCTTCATAAATTGCACCAAAAACTCACCAAATGCTCAGTGTGGGTGGATTTCCAGTGGATCCTGGTCAAGGGCTGAGTTTTAAATCTGGGGTGATGTAGGACAGAACAAAGACATCCTGTGGGAGCAGAATCGAGACCGCAGGTGCAGGAGTTTGGGGATGCAAATTACACCCTGGGAAGTTTGAAAAGTCCCCATGTAGGTGTCTCAGGCTGGGGGTACATTTGCCTGCATTATCAGCACCCCCTGTTTGCAGGGAGGAGTTGTTAGAGGTTGAGAGGTTGCTCAGCTCTTTCCGCATCTGGAACTTTAAAGCCTGACCAAAACACTCTAGCTGCTTCTCCTGAAATCCCTTATGCCTAGAGAAAAAATTGGTGTGCGTTTTGGGGCCAAGTGGCAACCTGTTGAGAGATAATTTGTGAAAGTAGAACAAGGCAATCTGGGGATCAGGGCTTTGCTTTGGGTCAAGAGCACTTAACTATGAGCATTTTGGGGGCTATTTTCTGGAATCTTGAAATATCCAAGCCTTTGTTCCTGGGTGGCCCGAGGCCAGACCACTCCCCTGCTCCTCTCCACTCCTCAAGTCCTGGGCCCCAGCCCTAGAGATCAGCTCCCCATGCCAGCCTCCTCACCAGCTTTGTGTGCATACATTTTAGGGTTAACAACAAGAGTATGAGAGATAAGGGGGCTCTTTTCTCTAGAGCATTTATTACTAAGGGCCGGTGGTACCCGGAGAAAAAACACCGGCTTCCAAATTCTGCTCTGGAAACCAAACCTAATTTAGGGAAGTACAATGTGCTGAAGAAAGATTGCCTCTTAATTTTAGATTCATGCGGAATGCAGGCAGGAAGGCAGAATCCCTTAACATAACACAGGCTTTTTGGTGGTGTAACAGAATAATAAATCCTCGAGGAATTCCCCAAGCAAGGTAAAGTAGGATAATATACATTTCTTAATATTGCAGAAGTTTCCTTAATCTTATTGTTTAAACTTTTCAATAAACCGTAATGTTTATTAGTAGTTTTTCATTTCCAACTGTCAGATAATTCCTTTTGCTAAGTTGGGATAAACAGTTCCCCACCAGTGCCTCTGGTTTCAGTGCCGTGTGATATATATCTGACCAGACACTTGATGTAATAGAGAAGTATTGTTTTCCACTGTGTTGAACTTAGAGGTTCAAATGTGTTAATGCAATTGAATTGATTGTAATATTTTATAAAAGTTTCTCCAGTGGAAATATTGTTAGCGATTCCAGTTGTCAGAGGTTATGAGAGCACATGGGGAGGCTTGCTTGCAATGCTGGAAGCTTCTGGCTAGGTGCGGGGGTAGGGCAGGCAAGGGTTGGACAGTTCATTTCTCTCTTGTCATTAGAGGAAGGACAGTCAGGTTTTCCCCCAGAAAGGTCTGCAGGAGGGACGGACGCATTTGTATATTGTAGAAGGTCTGCCTTAGTCCGCAGTGAGTGTGGCGCCTCTGGCTCTCCATGGGACCTCCTTCGCTCAGCACCCCAAATTTGAGTCGTTGTGAAGTCCGTGGGGCTACGCCATGCTGGAGTTTGAATGGAAGAACTCCTAGTGCTTTTTCTAGGAAAGTGGTGGAAGATAGCAACGTTAATCACCACCAAGAGAGAACTTTTGCTTTATCAGGTGCCTAGAAGTACTGTTATTCTCTGTAGTATCCCTGCAGGGGAAAATCCTATCTGAAATGATCAGCACAAATGATGAAGAATTTCATTTTTACCCTCTTCCTGACTCCCTTTTAATTGATTTCTTCCCCCTCTTGGAAATGGCAAATAATTTAATATTATTACAAAATTCCTTCTGCTCAATAGCAGAGGGGGGGAGGGTGGAAACAAAGTCATAGAAAGGAAAAAGGTAAAATCCCACCTGGCTAATGAGGTCTGTCACTGAGCCATTAGTTCTGCTTGCAGCCTCTGTGAGCCCCGCGATAAGTTCACGGCTGGTCCTGTGTTGTCAGACGTCTCTGCCCAGCACCCTGCACGCCCTTTCCCCGCCTGCAGGGGGGCTCGGCATTCTGGTCTCTCAGAATTAAAAGACAAAAAATTGGCCCAGGATGTTTTCTGCTTTCTGAGCAGGTGTCGGAGTGATGGAGAGGGTGCTCAGCAAGGAGCCTGTTGGTTTTTTGATGCTGAATTCCAGCTCCCTGCCTTCTAATATTTAGTGCGAGAAGCGGTCTGAATATAATTTTCAGAGAAGAGTATACTGAATGGAGCAATCAGCAGAGAGGAGTGCTGAACTCACCTATAATTTCTTCTTTCCCCGTCTTTAAACGATGCTCCCAGCTAGTCAGGGCCCAGGGGGGCTGCAGACACAGAGGTGAGCCTGTCTTCCGTAGGGCTGCCCTTGAGCTGAGTCACTTTTCTGCCTCAGGATTCAGACCTGCTCTGAGGCCTTAGAAGAAGGTAATTCGCATGACCCAATGTGGCAGCAAGGAAACCCCATGTGGCTCTTTAAATTTAAGTTCAAGTTAATTAAGTGGAGTGAAAATGAAAATGTACTCCATCAGTTGCAAAGCTGTATTTTAAGAGCTCAATAGCCAGGCGTGGCAAATGGCTACTGAACTGGATAACACAGAGCACTCCCGTTAACACAGAAAGTTCTATTGAACAGTATCTGCCTAGGGCCTTAGGTCTGGTCACTCCAGCTGGAAGACTTGAATATACTCGGGGTGTGCAATTCAGCTCACAGCATCTTGGCCTGTCCACACAGCAAGGGTTACTGCTTGTTGGGAGAGAGTAGGAAGGAGCCCAATGACACCCAGGCTCTCCTCGAGGAGGAGTGCTGGCAGCTACAAGCTGGGGTGCAGTGGGTCCCTGGCTGTGAGTCTTCCAGATGCCCATGATAGTATGCTGTGACCCATTGTATGCCGTCTGATCCTGAGGATTCTTGCACAGGGAATGGAGTATGCCAAGCAGGAGGAGGATGAAGCTTTTCCTGGGCTTGAAGATTTCCGAGGAATTAATAGGGTAAAAGCTAAGCAAGGACATTGACCATGATGGAACCCAGTGTGTGGAGGCTGAGTGTGATGTCAAAGTAGATTCTCCAATCTTTGCCCACTTAAGAGTTTCAGAGGGTCTGCCCTACCTGAGACCTTCAGTTAAGACCCCAGGTTTCCACTGTCCCAGCAGGAGGTATCCGGCTGGCTTCCCACCTCCAAGAGAGTACGTCTGGCAGGTGTGGCAGGTGGTCATTTTCAAAGATGACCGCTCCGATACACATCCCACTCACAGTCTTAAAGTGTGAGGCTGACCCTTCCGTCGACCTGCCTGGTTCTTTGTGACTAACTTGACCAAGAGAGTGTGGAGAAAGTGAGCAAGTGGGACTTGGCGGTTAGATCAAGAAGTGATTGGCAGCTTCTCTCTCCCCTCCCCTGCCCTGCTTTCCTCTGCTTTCCCTTCCTTTCCCTTTCTTCTCCATGCCCCTTGGGAGCCTTGTAAGCAGTCTGACAATCTAGAGATAATGTGCAGAGGTTACAAGCAGAGAGATGTCTGAGAGGCCCCAGCTGGTCCAGCATCTAGCTGGGGCCCCTGTGATCACAGGGCAGAGACAAGTCCCTGCTGAGCCCTGTCCAAATTCTTGACCCGCAGAACCAGGAGCTAACAAATGAATGTTTTATGCCACTTAGTTTTGGAATGATTTATTATACAGCCACTGTCACTGAAATAGTGGGTCTGGTGGGATCCTTGGAGGTTTGGAAAAAGCACTAGCTTTTCATCTTGGGTGGTCCACAGCGTCCCTGGCAGGTGCTGAAAGCAGTAGGGTGCTTTTGCAAACACAGTCAGACCTTGTGATTTTAGAATTTGGAATCTGGTTTGGTCTCTAATCAGGGTTTGGCTAGAACTCCCCGGAGTACCTTCCATCAAGAAAGGGTTTGCAGAAGCAAATAGGGATGGCAACAGGCACGAGGGGGTGTGCTTTACTTTGCTAAGAGGACAACTGAATTTGAAGAGACCCAGCCAAGTGCATTACTATTTACACGTAAACGACTGATATTGATATGCCTACCACAAATCCTTGTCAATCCACCAAAGTGGGCCCCTAAGGACCTAGTTATGGGAACTACAACTGGGTTTGTTACATACTCAGAGCCTTGCTAACATCAATCTCGTCACTTGCACTTAAAAAATAATAATTGATGAGCATTTCCCAATGGTTCTTTAAATCCAATTTTTATTTTTTGAGGTTAGACCGGCCCCTGTACTGGTCTGGTGTAGACAATGGTTGCTGCAGCTTATTGAGAACTTCAAATGTGCAAGCAGGCATCGTGCTAGATTCTTTTAACCTGCAACATTCCCATTTAACTCTGCCTTAGAGAGAAGCCCGGAGATTATTTTTGCTTTACAGATGAGGAACTCAGGGGTCAGAGAGGTACAGTGATCTGTGTGAGGTCACCCAGGAGTCTGACTCTCGAGCAGAAGTGGGGGATCACCAAGCTGATCCAGCCTTGTCCATCTTCCCGAAGGGTCTGGATGAAGGCGGCCGGCTCAGCACCCACAAGCCCCGCAGCTCCATGTGTGTGCATGGGTGAGGAGTCTCTTGGGATGCCAGTCGGGTGGCTGTGTGACCTTTGGCCAGTCATGTGTCACTCTTGGGGGCTGGTTTTGGAGACCTCCAGGCCCCTTCCCACCCTTGTCAGAAAAAGCCTCTTTGAGGGTAGCAAACATCCCTCAGGTTGCAGTTCCTGTTTGCAAAGTCTACTCCAGATGCCTTAATTAATTATTCAGGCTGACATCTCCAGCTCCCAAATCAGAGGGTTAAGAAAAGATCATAGGAATATAATCAATGTGAACTTGGCTGGTAACTGCCTGTCCCAAGGTGGTGTGAAGAGAAGAAAACCCTCTAAATTGGTCTTTTCTTACACTTTGGCCCTGGTTCCGCCAGCGGCCAAGACGAAGCCGTCCCGCCTCAATCATTAATGAGCAGGAGCGCCCCCGGCCCGGCCCCTCTCGGTGGCGGCGCCTCCCCGCAGCCAGTGAGCGCGTGCACACCCGCGTGTACCCGGCGGTCCGGGGGCGCGAACACTGAGTCGCGGCGGCTGACCCAGCAAAGTGCTGGGAGTGTGACCGGAATGAAGGGGCTGCTCTGTCTGTCTCCGAGGTGGCGTGGCAGATCAAATCACAGCGGATCAGGCGCCGAGATGTTGCCTTGCTCTGAGTGACAGAAGTTAATAATTAGTGACAATGATTGACAGATACACTCCATCTGCCGCTCCGACGCCTAGGAGCAGTTATTCCACAACTGTCTGCGGGCACAATGAACTCCCCCGGGAGCGCAGGCTGGCCCGTGATTGACAGCTGCCTCCAAGAGAGACAGGCCACTGACGGGAAAGTCGCTGTCAGCAGAAGTGCTCAGGTCCCCTCGTGTTCCCGAGGAGACTCGCTCGCTGTATACATTTATTCTGTTTCATTTATCATGTCAGCCGTGGTTTTAAATAGATTACTAGCTAGCCTGTTTTTTAACTGGAGAGTTTTCTAGCCGTAAATTAGAAATATCCACGTATGTCTGCGACTTCCTGGGACTCAGGTCTCCTCCTGTGCTCTCTGGGTAGATGGAGGGAAGGAGGCAGGAGTTTGCCTGGGTTGATTTAACTGATCTTTTCATTAAAATGAAAATGCAGTCTTTAACCAGAAGCCCTGTAAAATGGTGCTGAGCATTCCTTGATAGACTTGGGCTCAAAAGTCCAAACTTAAAGCACGAAAGCTGCCTATTTCCCCCCCTAAGAAATAAACATGTCTCTGAGAATGCCTTTTGAGAACGTACCTCGAAACAATTGCTCCCTAAATGATACCTGCATCTTTAGACCAAAAGAAAATTCCACGATTTTCTTAACCCCAATTACTCAGGATGAATTGTTTATTTCCTGGTGGTTTCATACTCAAAATCTGGAACTGGGTAATCTTAGGTGTGGGTTAGAGTTCTGTCTAGACCAGCCTCTGCCCCCACTTCTTCCCTGAGTAATTTTATCCTAAATTAAAGCTTGGCTTTGGACCAACCCACATGTAACTGGAGGACTCTGATACCTTCTAGCTCTATTATAAATAGAGAACAGAATTTTTTTTTTTTTACTAGAGATTATCATCACCTAATTGTTCCTACTAATAATTTGTTTAGCTTTCTGGAAAAAATGCAATTTAATTTTGCTTCATTTAGGATTTTGCAGATAGGGTTCCAGGTCATCACTTAATCCTGTCTCTCCTTTTGTCTCTCTGATGCTTCAGCATAATTTAAAGGACTGACCATCGCAGTTATGAATAAAAGCCTACTTAAATTCTGCTATTTAAAATACAATGAACCCTGTTTATATTGATCTCATTCAGAATGTTTTCCCGCATATGATGTCCATCTCTTAAAGAATGGGTTGTGTTTCCTCTTAAGATGTTTTCTTATCTTATTCCCCTAAAATGATATAAACAGTCTCAGTTTTCTTGATAATTAGGTATGTGGGTAATGAAAAGACATCCTGTTCTTTTTCAAGTTTTTAAATGATCAGGATACCAGAAAATGAAGTCATCGGGAATACAAATGTTTGCCTCTCTCCTGGCTTCTATGAAAAGGAAATTTACTAGGACACAAAATGGTAGGCTAGGCACCTTACCTTGCCCCTAGGGTGCATGAACTTCCCCAAATGTTGCCCCAGATGTGCCAATTATCCTGTCCCAAAGGCTCAGATTGGGGTTCGGTGGGTGGAGGCTGGGGAGAGAGCAACTATGTTGGGGTGACCGTTCCTGCAACCCTCTCCTCCTGACTCCCGGCTTGAATGTGTATTGGTGTGTCCTGTAATAAACGAGAGTGCATGAGATATGTGTGCAAGTTTGTGTGGTGGTGTCTCTCATATAGTTTCTGAAGAGACTTAGCAGGCATGCTGATGGAGCATGTTTATTTATTTACTCATGGTCAATTAGTTGGAGGGGCACCAACTGACGTGTGGTGCCCGGAGAGAGGCTTGCCAGGTCTCTGGTGGTCAAAGTATCTTTCCAGGAAGAAACCTAATGAAGGTTAAGGAGTGTGGGCAAGAGCAAGAGTGTTTCAAGTAAAAGAATGACATGTGGGAAGGATCTGAACAAAGTTCGGGGGGTGGCTATGTGAGACCGGACAAGAAAGCAGAAGTCACAACATCAGCCATTCTCAAGAATCTGCCTTTGTGTCAGGAAGTCCCACCTAATGGTTGGCAGAATGGCTCAGAGTGGATGAGGTTGGGGGTGGAGTCTGCTGTAGCGATGACTGTGGTCTGGGTTGGAGAAAAGGTGAGGAGGAGATAGAAGGCAGAGGCACGTGTCCATAATAAAGTTTTGAACAAGGGGTTCTGTATTTGCATTCATGCATAGGTCTGTGTGCCGTTCGTGCAAGTGGAAAAGTCAGGAAAATAGCTTGTTCTCTTTCTCTGTAAGTCAGAGCTGGAGAAAGGTTTGGGACACTTAACAAAGAAGTCATTAGAGTCTTAGGAAGGGATAAGAACATGGAAGAAGAACATGAGAATGAGAAGAGAATCAAGGAGAAGGATCTGTGATACACAGCATTTTAGGGAGAAACTCTACAGGAGTGGGATCTCCAAATGCAAGACCTGACTGCCTGTTGTGGTATGTTTTTGAGATGAAGCTCTGAAGTTTAGCTGTTGTCTCTGGGTCTGAGGAGAGTCTGTCTTTGTCTCAGGTTATAAGTTATAAGTTAAATCCAATCAGCAAATGAAAAAAAAATCTTATGATATTATTATAGGCATTTGCAACAATCTCCAGATTTCAAAGCATCTTCATTTGTTCTTTCAACAGATATTTACTGAGTTCCTACTATGCGCCAGGCACCAAGCTGGGTGTGGGGCTGTATCAGTGAATAAGACACAAAAACCCTACCCTCATGGAGCTTATATTCTAGTGAGGAGGGACAGTGAGTAAAACACTATTTGTAATTAATAGGTAAATTGTCTAATTTAGAGGGTGATTTTTAAAAAAGATTTATTTATGCATATAAGAACTGGGGTATAGGACAGAGGTGTGGGGGCTGAGATGATTCAGTTGAGACAGTGGAGAAAAGAACATGCAGACTGACTGAAACACTGCTGAGGGAGCAGCTGGTGAGACATGAGAGGTCTGCTGTGCCATGTGGGTCAGCAACCTGGCCGGGGATCGAACTTGTGCTGCAGTGGCTGCAGATGCTTCATAGTGCTGTACTTAAACCCTGTACCACCAGGGAGTCCCCTAGAGGGTGACTGCTATTGTGGGGAAAAATGAAATCTCACTTAATCTTTCTCTTTATACAAAATAGGGCATTTTGGCTCATGTAACTCGAAGCATCAGGAACGGGCACTAGGGTCCCAGTGTCATCTCATGTCTGGTTTCCTTCTTCACGCTTCCTCTGTGGGCCTCACCCTTTTGGGTGGTGAGAAAGGGTGCCAGCAAACACCCAGGTGCAAATTGAGGAGAAAGGAGTGTCTCCTCCCACCTTGCTGGCCAGAGTCAGGAGAGGCCATTGGCAGGGCCTGGCTGGACTCTGCCCTCCTCTGAACCACTCCTCTCTCCTATCATCTTTGCAAAGTTCCAATATGGAGGTTGTCTTTATTGTCATTTTACTGCTGAGGAAGATAGAGACCAGGGCTGTTGAGTGACCTTTCCAGAGCCCCACACCTAGAAAGTGGCAGATCTAGACCAGTTTCTGGGCCAGGTTCTCTGACCTCGAGCCAGGTCTTGAGGCAGAGTATAAGTAAATTTAGAGATATCCTCTCTCCCTACATTTACTCTAAAGCTTAAAGGTGACAAATTTAAATAACCATGAAAGACTTGATTAGATAACCAGATGAATGTGCAAATGATAATTATTTAGGTATTTATCATAATCCTTAAATGACAGGAATTTAGAAATTTGAGGTCCCTCCAGTACAATCCTCACCTCTGACAGGCAAGGGAATTGCCCGATTATCATCCAGTAAGGAAGGAAGGAACAGGGCTGGGAGGGAGGCTAGGACAGGCTCTGGGCCTGTGTGACTGTGTCAACCCCTGTCTGAACTCTTCAGTAGTCACTTAGATGGTTTTGGCTTAGATTGTGCTTGTCTCCCGCTGACCAGCTGCCCAAGCACCCACTGGTGCGTTACCTGATGAATACTCACAGCCTCCTAACAAGGGTCTGGCTTGCTAGTTGACCTCCCTACCAGTTTGCCTTGGTAACAACAACAATACACTCCTATGTGTTATTATTATCATTATCATGCTAACAGCTTTACCTGCATCATCACTCTTAATCCCACCAGCAACCCTGTTCCAGACCCCTCCCTTTTATAAAGGAGAAAGCCAAGCCTGGGAGGGATGAAGCAACCAGCCCTTGGTCATAGAGTGGTAGAGACCTCAGATTTAAATCTTGTCTGTCTGATTTGCTAGTCCAGGTTTGTAACCTGGCAGAGCAAAGGTTGTTCTTTGTCTTTTTAAAAAAGAACATTAAAAACTAGTAATGGATACAAAATGTCACTTTCCCCAAACACAAACATTTTTCTTTTCTTTTCTTTTCTTTTTTTTTTTTTTTTGCTTTTTGAGGTGGAGTCAGTCCCTTTTGGGACTAGAAACCATCAACTACATCTAACAGGAAGAGACCTTGATAAGGTGCTTGACTGGTTCAAAGGGGCTTTGAGGCTGCATGAAGCAGAATGCTATAAACCCTGAGACGGAGCCCCTCACTGTCCTCTGGGCTGTGATGTCCCTTTTGGGAGGGGAGTTATGCCTTCCTGTCAATGCATAGTCTGTGTGGGGTTTTCCCAGGTTTCACTGTTATCAAAAGTGCCAAGAGAATTCCTGACTCAAAATAATCATAAGAGCTACTACTTGTGGAGTGCTCCTGTGCCAGGACTGGCTGAGAGCTTTATGTAATTACCTCCTTTAATCCCTGTAAGAACTGGTAGGAGAACAGAGGTAGGAGTTCCTGTGAAGTAGGTACAATTTTAATCCTCAATTCACTTAAAACAAGCTCGCGACTTGCTTAGTGGGTTAGACGACTTGCTGAGGGTTACAGTTTCCAAGCGTAGAGCTGGAATTGGAGCCTGTAAAGGCTGCCCTCTGAGTCCTCATGCCGTCAGCCCTGTCGCAGGGCTCAGGGGTGCTTTCAATACCACTGGCTTAGTGGGGCCGGAGCAGAGCAGACGCCTGGTCGAGGTCGGGAAGAAGGCTAGAGAACGGGATAAGAACCTGCATCCCCACTCCTTGTCCAGCACCCTTTCTAACGTACTGTCGAGCAACTTATTCTGCTGGGTTCCTAAAACTGTCCTAGAGGGAAAATTAATGAAAGTCCTATTCCTAAAACACTTGCCTCTCACTGTGTAATTAGCTGTGATTACTCAGAGCTGGCGTCTACCCTGGATGTCCTGCATTTCCCAGCCACTGCCGATGACTTCATCTCCCTTTTCCTGAGTTCATCTTTGTTGAGGGGCAGTAGCGGCATGTCTGGCCAATGCACTCCTCACCCAGAGCCCATCGTGACATTCTTTTTTTTTTTTTTTTTAAAGATTTATTTATGCATAGAAGAACTGGGGTACAGACCAGAGGTGCGGGGGATGAGAGGATTTACCAGAGACAGAGTGGGGAGCAAAACAGGTGGATTGGCTGAAATACACTGCTGAGGGGAGCAGCAGATGAGATAGGAGAGGTCTGCTGTGCCCTGAGGGTTCTTCCTGGGCTGGGATCTAACTCATGCTCCAGTGGCAGCAGAAGCTCCACAGTGTGATGCTCAAGCCCTTGCACCACTACGGCGGCCTCCCCATAATGCCATTCTTAAAAGCAAGTCTCTTTGGGCTGGAGAGACCAAGCCCAGAGATATGGTTATAAATAGGTCACCACTTCTGCTCTGCTTTGTGACCATGGGTGTGCACGTGGTAAAGAACCAGCATCCATTCAAGGATTTACTTCATGCCTGATTCTCTTCAAACCATTTTATTTCATGTTTACAACCACCCTTTGGATGAAGTACTGCTTTCATCCCATTTTGTAGATGCAAATATTAAGGCCCAGGGAGATGATGAGGCTTACCTAAGAACATGGCGAGGCAGTGGCCCAGTATGGACTCCAGCCTTCTGGTTCGTGTGACTTGAGATTCTTCACTTTGCCTTCCAACTCCTGACTGCCTCCTTGGTTATCTCAGGATGTGGAAGAGAGCCTCAGGAGACATTTTCCTTGCATGAGGCTCACTGTGTTCTTCAGACATGGGGGCAAGGCTCCCCAGCCCCCCAAACAAAGACGAGGATAAAGCACTACAAACCCATGCGCCAACACCTTGGTCACGTGACTTCGTCTTCCGCTTAGCACGCAGCCCCTCGTCCATGCTGGGGGCTGACCACTTCACCATACGGTCCTGAGGTTCATACTTCCTGTCTTCTCTCAGCTCCTGGTCCAGAGCGGAAGTCAGGCCACAAGATCAGGAATTCCAGGGTTCCAGGGGTCAGTGCAGCTTAGTCAGAGGCACACAGCAGGGGTAAGCCAGTCTGGGGGTGTTATCCCAGCAGGCTTCTCAAAGAGGGGAGGCTGAAACGCATTCCTAAAAAAAGAACAGGGGTGTGAAAGACAGAGATGAGATGGGAGGATATTATAGGCAAACACCTGAGTGAAAGAGAAGAGGGGGTTCCTTTTCAGACAGCCACCCTATCTTTGCTGTGTCCCCTGAACCCCTCACTATGGTCACGCACCTTGAAGTCAGCCGTTTGGCTCGGGGCCTCCAGAGACTCATAGCCTCTGCTCCGTGACCCTTTCTTCCTCTAGACAGCGCTTCTGGAATGGTTGCTGCTGTCGCAGCACGAAGAGGGAGCAGGTGACCGGCAGAGATGGTGGCTGAGGGGGAGCAGTGGCGGGAGAGAGAACTGAGTCCTGGAGCAGCTCCCCTCTGTGGCTCTTCTGTCAAGTGCTACGATCTTGTCTTATCCCCATTCTGCTGCTCACCAGGCACGGTGACTGTTCTGTTGTAGCGTCCTCATCTATAAAATTGGGGTAGTGATAATTGATAATCGTTGTACTCAGCCAGTGAGTGAGGATTACATGTGTTAATGCATGTCACGAGCTTACAATAATGCTCGGCCTTAGGAAGTGCCAACAGATGGGAACCATTAGTATTACCGACACACATTTCCGGTGTCGGCTCACACTCCAGCCTTTTTGAAGCTCTCAATTAATACAGACACACTCGGGCTCATCACGATGCAGGTGACGGAGCCCAGAGCAGAGAGTAGTTAACTTTTGCAGGAGGGAGCCGGTGAAGGTCCACAGAGGCCATGGGTTTGAGCAAGGGCTCAAGGGCTTCTACTCAAGTAGAAGTTTGAGGGTGAAGAGGAGGAGGAGGAAAGATGTTCCTGGCAGAGAGAGGAGTGAGAGCAAAGCAGGAAAGTGTTTTAAGTGTTTTGTGAAAGCTGATATGATTAGAACTTCAGCTGTGGGGATTCAAAGACAGGCTGGAGAGACGGGGCAAGGTGTGGGAAGCCAAAGGTGGCCGGTGAACCGCAGGTCTGAGGGATGCTACTGCCAGCAGGGATCTCCTGGCGGGCAAGCATGGAAACCCCGGAGGGAGGGACTAGACAAGGACAGTGCTCTGCAGTCTACTGGTGGCTCTGCAGAGTCCCATAGGCGCAAAAGCTGCTTAACTTGTTGATGTGTTTTTTAGATGTGTTTATTTATTTATGCATTTACAAACTTACTCAACCACAGGGGTCCTACATTGAGCTAATAGCCATCACTGTCAGTCACACTTTGGGGGACACAGTTCTTGGCATTGGGGAACTGTCGAAATGTTTGAGGCATGGGATGTAAGGGGTCCCTTCTGTGTCTTCCAAAAATTTCTTTGAATTATTTAAACAATAGGGATGGAATGAAGTCACAAGTGGCTTCAAGAGTTTGACTTGCTCAACTGAAGCTCTTTTATTTTAAATGGTGATTTCCCTTGGTCTGTCCCTCTCTGAAATGTCTACCTTTCAAGTATCCGAAGCAGAGAAACTTCCTGCAATGTACTGTCATTTTCCTTCTGACCTTTCTGCCTTGGCTCTTTCAAGCTGAAGGTTAGGTAATTCAGGCCCAGCACCTGGATTGACACTTGAAAGCTATGGTGGGGCTTTTTGGGGGTTAAAGGTTATAATCACTGGGGCAGCAGTTTGACTTGAAAAATTTTTTTTGACCTTTTTTCATTTCTTTCTCTTTCCTTTTTTCTTTTTCTTTCTTCTTCTTTTATTTTTTAACAGAAAGGCTGTTGAAAATGATCTATTCCAACATGGCAAATCCTGCCAAAGGTGGAATATATGCTAAGCAAACCCCTTTGGATGATTTTGGCAAAGGTTGGGATTTCTCAGGCACCAGGAAGTAGGAGGTGGGTGATGTTTATGAAAACCACAGATTCCAGGGAATCTGCTTTTCGGGCGATTTGAATGCACAAGTGTGAAAACTACAGGCCCAGGCACCTTCAGATTTTACACATCCAATTTCCAGATACTCTGTAGGTGGGAACATCTCCCTCTTATCCAGCTCTTCTTGGTTCTCTCCATCCCTGCCCAGCACAACTGCAGGTGCTCCCCCCAGGTGGGAGCTGGCCCTGCCCTGCCCTGCCCCAGGCCACACACTCTGGCCACACCACTTGGCTCTCCACTCCTTACTCCACTGCTGGGGCTGGTGCTGTTACTGGGAGGTGTGGCATGGTGTCCAGGTGCAGGCGGAGGGCTTGGGGTGATGCACATGGTGGTGAGCATTCTCAGGTATTAGTGCTATCTGGTCCCAGCATGCTGGAGTGGCCCCCTTTGTGGGTGTCTGGCTCTCGTATGGCTTTTCCCAAAGGAACTGCCTTGTGAAAGTTGCTCTCTTTGGGGTCTTAGGTGTTCTTTCTCCCTCTGGCTACTTCCCACTTCTCTTCCTTTTCTTAACCTCTCCATCACTGCACATTACCCATGACAGATCACCTCCCAGGACTGTATCGCTGGTGAACTTGTCCTTGTGACTGTTCTCATCTGCCCACCCCCAATTCTGCTCTTAAAGGAAATAGCCCATCCCTCTCCACACCAGGACCCCCATTCAGGAGTCCTCATTCTGAGAAACACCCTGGCTTTTGGGAGGAAATGCTCCAGGCAGGGCTAGTACCACAAGATATCAGCAACCCCTTCCCCATTGGGAGCCACTGGTAGCCTGGAGGTTTTGGTTTCTGACTGGACTTGGGCTCACCTAACAAAATACTGTAGACTGGGTGGCTTCTGTAATGGAGTGATTTCTCATAGTTCCAGAGGCCGGGAAGGCCAGGATCAAGGTCCACTAGCAGGACCGCTGTCTGGCGGGAGTTCTGCCCTTGGGTCAAGGGTGTCTACCTTCTCATTGAGCCCACACATAGCTTTTCCTCAGTGTGGACACAAAGACAGGGGAGAGGGAGGAAACAGCTTCTTTGGGGTGTCTTTTAAGGCACTTATATATACTGCATCATGAGGGCCTCACCCTTATTTAAACCTAATTACCTCTCAAAGGCCCCACCTCAAAATACTATCATTTTGAGGGTAGGGTTTCAACATGAAATGAATATTGGTTTATACTAGTTGCTGAATCTTTGCTCCGTTCTATATGCAAACTCATTCTCTGTCCTTCTTCTATGCTCTTACCCTGCTGGGCTCCTAGTCACATGACTTTAGAGATTCTATATACTAGTTAGGGTTCTTGGTTGTAAGCAACAGAAAGGAACTCTGGCTGCCATGAGCAGCAAGTAAATCTGTTGAAAGGCTGTGGGGTTGCTCAGAGGAGATGGGAAATAGACCAGGCTGGAAAAGAACCGAGGGCCAGGCTGCAGGATCTGTAGCTAAGGGTGAGCCTCAAAGAGAGATTTATCCTTCTGTCCCTTGGCTAAATTGTGGGTCTGACCTTTGAATGTGTCCTCCATCTCGGTGGCACTCTGAACCGGGAGCATCAAAGTGGGTAGAGATGACATGCAGGCCTTCAATAAGTAGAATAACAACTTGCTTTTCTTCTGGCCCTTGCCCAAATCAGTCCCTCACCATCTAGGTAAATAACCCTACTATCCATCCAGTTTCTCATTCCAGAAGACCTACTCTGCTTCCTTCTTCCCTACACCTGTTCATCAGCAGGTTCTTGGACTCTACCCAAAAGATACCCTGTATTTTCCATGTATAGTCATCTCCATTCTTAGTATCTGCATCCAAAACACTCTCACTTCTCACTGCATACTTCAGTCACCTCTGAACTGGTCTTCTTGCTGCTTTCTCTTACTTCCCTGTAATTCATTCTGCAGACAGTGACTTTCTAAGCGTGAATCATGTCATGACTCCCTAATTAGCACCTTAGACTTTCTACGAGCTTCTCTTGCCACAGGAATAAACCCGAAGCTCTTTGTCTTGGATTCAAGTGTCCATACCTGATTCTGCCAATTCTCGTAAGTTCTTCTCATGCTACCTGCCTCCCATTCTCTTCCCTCCCCCAGTATTTGTTGCAGTCCAATCATGTTGGTCCTCTTTCCTTTCCTGTAATACCTGTCCTTTGCCTGGCTCAGGCCTTGTCACCCATCATCGTCTCTGTTGGAAAGTTCTTCTCCCAGTTCTTGGCGGAATTCCCTTTCTTCATGCAGATCTAGAATCAAGTGTTACCTCCTTAGAATGCCTTTCTCTGACCACCTAACCAAGGGCACTACCCATTTGTATGAACTTTCCTATTACTGCTTTATTGCCTTTACCGTATGTATCATCTGCAATTTATTTATTTATGGTTTACTTTGATTATCTGCCTCTTATCACAAGAGCAGTGTTCTTGTTTCTTTGTTCACTGCTGTGTTCCCCACCACCTAGACAGGTGTGTGGCACATGGTGGGCATTCCATATCTCCTGGCTCTTTGTGAATGATGGTTACTAATTCTACTGATCCTTCCAAGCTCAGGGGCCCACTTAGAACCAACCCCCATGTGTGGGAGGGGAGGAGGCTATAGCAGCTGCCCAGAAACAGAAGGCCGAGCCTCTGGGAGCCCAGTGCTCGCAGCCCCATCTGGGCATATCCCCTGTGGAGCTCCCATGCCAGGGATGCCTCCAGGGCACTTTGGCCCAAGCTCGAAGACTTTTAATTCTCTCAACTTCCACATTCTCTGCATCCAATCAATCACGAAGCCCTAAAAATCAATAAGAAAAAGACAAACAACCCAAGTGAAATCAGACCAAAGCTATAAACAGGGAGATCACAGGAGACAAACACAACTGATTATAAACATGAGGCCGAAAAGATGCTAGCCTAACAAGAAAAAGGGAAATCTGCTGTAAAATGAACTCTCTTACCCCTGTAAGATGGAAAGAACTTTATAAATATGGATAAAATATTTAGTGTTGGGAAGGGTGAGGAAATGAGTACTTTCATGCACTGTGGGTGGTCGTGCCTCTTTGGAGAGCTACTTAGCTGCATCCATCAAAAATCAAAATGCACATCCCCTGCAACTCACCCATGGCACCTGTAGTCAGCTATCCGGAGAAAAATTCACACAGGGATTCAGAGAGCAAGTGAGATCATTGCAACATAGATCATTGCAACATGGTTTCTAAAAGCCCCAAGTTAGGAACAACCTAAGTGCTCACCAACAGGGGAATCATTAAATAAGCTGGTGCTTTGTTCTTGTGGTTCAGTGCGATGAGCCAGTGATGCGGTGGTTCAAAAGGAGCGAGGGACATCCTTCCAGATCCATATGAAAATGCCTCTGAGATGCAAGGCAGTAAAATCAGCAGCTGCAGAATAGTATTGACAAATGAATCTTGTCATGCTACCTGCCACCCCCCCCCACTACGTATTAAATAACATATTTATAATAATAGCTAATATTTATTAAATAATGATAGCTGATACTTGCGTGGTCCTTACCTGTACTAGGCACTAGTCTAAATGATTTAGGTATACTAACTCATTTAATTCTCATAGTACCTCTATGAGGGAGGTACAATTATGATCATCAGCCCCGTCGCTAGTTGACAAAATTAAGGCACAGAGAAGTTTAGCAACTTGCCCAAGGCTGCATAGCCAAAGGGTGGTGGAGCAGGGATTCAAAACCAGGAGTATCTTTTAACCACCCAACTGTATAAGAGGCCCTGTGTGCAGCATTTGGTAAACTTTCGTTAGTATTATGCTATTTTTACAGATAAGGAACCTGAGCTACAGAGGTAAAATAATCTACCTGGACACCCGTTTTGTAAGTAGAGGAGCCAGATTTGAACCAGGGTTTTTTGTCAGCACCCACGCTCTTAACCACTCTACAGTGTCTCAATACTTATAGACATTTATGGTCTCACATCCAAACAGTTGAGAAGAACACAGGGTAAAATGAGATGGTCCTCTTTTTCTCCTCTCCACCCTCACTCATTGTCTTAGAGTTCTGGTGGGAGTCTGGCCAGGCAGGCCAGACGTTTGCCACTTCAGCCTGGCAGAGGTGGGCTGGGGGCTCAGGCCAGAGCCAGGGGTCAGCCAGGGCTGCTTGCATGACCCCGCTAGCAGGCGGGCCCTCTCGAGCCTGCGGTGCTGAGTGGCCCTTGATTTCTACATGTACCCTGGATTCGGTGGCCCCAGGGCAAGAGTGTGACTATTTATATTTATTTTTATTTAAATATTTCTGTTATTTTTGGAAATGTGTCCAAAGAAAAGCAAAACTGAAATTTAACAATTGCCATGTCTGAGTTGTTTGGCCACAAAAGATCTGAGTTCGAAAGACTGGAGGCTGGAGCTGCTCTTGCCCAGCTGTTATCTGCCAGGTGGCGCTTGCCGTCCTCGCCTCACTTCCAGCAAGGGAAACGCTGAGGCCCTGTGGGAACGGAGGGAGAGTAAGGAGCCCTCCAACACCTCCACCCCGTCCTACTCAATTCATCTTGCAGTGTTTCCTGCTGAGAGCAGGAGTAGGTCAAGGAGAGCCATGTTTGGAGCCCGGGCTTGAGTGATTTCAATCCAAGTAAGTTTCAATCCATAAAGACCTTTGCTGGAATGAGTATTGTTTTAGCAGAGTTTTGAGTGTGAAGAAGGCTTAAGGGCGACGTCTCTGGCTACTTTATATAAATTTTCTTTTAATTAAAACGTTATTTTTTTAATTGAGGCTTGATTGACATAGAACACTGTAGTTGCAGGTGTACAGCAGAATGATTTGATAGTTGTATATGTTGGGAAATGATCACCACAATAAGCCTAATTAGTCTCAGTTCCCAGACATAGTTATAACAAAAATTTTTTTCTTGTATGAGGACTTTCAAGTTTCACTTTGCAATTTTCCAATGTGCAATATAGTACTGTAACGAGAGTCACCATGGGGTATATTGTATTTCCTAAAATTATTTCTAGAAATTTGAGCCTTTTGACCATTTCACCCATTTTGTCCACCCTACTCTCAACCTGCAATGACCACCAATCTGCCTTTAGTCTTTCTATGAACTTGGTAGGTCTTTTCTTCTTTTTAGATTCCATATATAGCTGAGATCATATGGCCCTTGTCTTGTCTTTGACTCACTTATTTCACTGAGCACAATGCCTTCAAGGTCCATTCATGCTGTCACAAATGGCAAGATTTCATTATTTTTAATGGCTGCATAGTATTCCATTATATAACCAACCACAGTTTTCATTATATATAATATGTACATACACACCACATACCACTTTATATATATATAGATCACATTTTCTTAATCCATTCATCCATTGATGGACACTTAGATTGTTTCCATGCCTTGGCTATCGTTAATACTGCTACAATGAATATGGGGGTGCATATATACTTTTGAGTTAGTATTTTCATTTTCTTTGGATAGATGCCCAGAAATGGAATTGCTAAGTCATATAAAAATAGAGTGTTTCTATTTTTGGTCTTGTGAGCAACCACCATAATGTTTTCCACGGTGGCTGCACCAGTCTGCTTCTTCCAACATTGCACAAGGGTTCCCTTTGTCCCACATCCTCACCAACATTTGCAATCTCTTGTCTTTTTGAGGATGGCCATTCTAACAGGTATGGACGATGTCTCACTGTGGTTCTGATTTGTGTTTTGCTAATGATTAGTGATACTGAGCACCTTTTTGCATACCACTTGGCCATTTCTATGTCTCCTTTGGAAAAATGTCTATTTAATTCTTCTACCCATTTTAAAACGGGTATTTTGCTATTGAGTATTACATAAGTTCTTTATGTGTTGGAGCTTAGCCCCTTATCATAGTTATGGTTTGCAATATTTTGTTGATGGTGCCTTATTATTTTGTTGATGGTTTCCTTGGCTGAGCAGAAGTTTTTTCGTTTGATGTTGTTCCACTTACTTTTGCTTTTGTTGCCTTTACTTTAGGTGTCAGTATGGCCTTCTAAACCTGGGGTCCATGCCCCATCAGATTTTTATGGCCAGGCATCAGAAGGCCTGTGAAGCTCCTGAAAGCTAAGGCCTAACTTGCTTGCAGGAAGCATGTGTGTTCCTGTAGGCAGGATGCATGCTTGGCCCTGAGCAGGCTCCTGTGCCCCCCTCATTATATGCTAGTGGCAGCTCCTAGTCCCCTGCACACACACCAGCTTCATGCTGCTTCATCCCAGCACACCTTTGCTCCTGTGTTCCTTCCCCTGGAATTCCCTCATTTCGTTCGTGTCTCTATATATTCTGGGGGTCTCCTCAAAGAGGAGCCTGGGGAAGGCAGTACATGGGAGGACTCCCAACCCCACTCTTTCTGACACAGGAGAAATCTTCCCTTGAATCAGTGAACCCCAAAGGAGGGATTTGTCTCTAGAGTTCAAGGTATTTTCCCAAAGGACAACATTTTCTTCCCTAAGAGAAATTCTAGTGTCAGCCATTAGATAATAATTTCCACACCTCATTACCTAAACCACGAACCTGGAAGAAATAAATGTTATAATACTGGCATTAGAGCTGTGCTTTGGAAGTGAAGAGAATTGGGTGATTAATTCCAACCTGGAGGATGATGGCACCTCCACAGAAGAAATGTCATTTGAGTCATTTCTTATTGAGGGATGGAGAGGGTTTTGTTGAAGAGAAAAAGAAGAAGAAATGGGGAAGGAAGGCGTGGAGCAGGAGTGCTTGGTTGGGAGGATAGCGAGTTGCCTTGCGCTATTAACCTTTGGGTTTTTGGAGAAGTCGGTTCGAGGCCTCATCTCAGAAGGCCCCGCCTGGGGTAGTAAGGAGAGTGGAGTGTACTGTGTGAGCATCAGAGGACCCCGAACAGGAGGGGGATCTATCAGCTGGCGTCTTTTTTGTTTTTATGTTCTCGGCCTCAGAGTACATGGCACATGGTAAGTGCTTAAGAGGTGCTTTTGTACAGCAAAATGAAAGTGTTAGAAGGTACTCTGGGGAAAGGAATTCAGTTAATAGGAAACTGAAAAAGGGGGGACCTGTGGTACTTTCCCAGTAGTTCAATTGAAACACTGGGGTTGATCTGGGGTGGGGCACTGGCGTGGACGGCAAGAGTCTTGAGTGATTCACAATGAAGGAGTGCCGTTGCTGAGGTGGGGTGGGGGCAGGGTAAAGAAGAGAGGTTCTGCGAAGTAAGGTTTGTGACCTGTGGGGCTGGTGTCATTCACCACAGGGGGACCCTAGGAAGAGGCATGGGTTTGGGGTGGGAGGACAGAGAAGAAAGTGAGGCTGTGATGAGGCTGGTTGTATAAGTGGCTTAGGTGCTACATTCATGGGGTGCGTGGGGAGCAGGGAGGTGCCGCTGGGGGAGGTTGATGTGAGTTTTACAAGTGATCCAGGCTGTGTCCCCTCCCCTGAGTCTCCCCAGAAAGAAAACTCCAAAGAGCCCTTTCTCCGAGGACAAGAACCTCAGTTGTTCTGAGATCAAACCGACACTGAAACCCTGCACCAAGCCGTCATTTTTCGCCCCAGCTCCTTCCGGAGGCCTGACCCTGTTCTCCCCAGAGTGGCTTGGCTGTCCCTTTGGCCAGGACAAGGCTCTGCAGCTTATGGAGGGTTCCTTGATGTGTTATCAGCGATGAGCTTTCACTTGCCACCTCCACGAGAGGCTCATCACAAGGCCAACATGATGAAACATTAATTTTTTAGAGATCTTGAAGGGGTTTCTAGATCCTAATTAAATTATGGGGTACTCCCGAACCCTTATCCTGAAGATGTCCCACAAACCTTGGAGTGGGCAGTACGGCATGAATCATCAGGGCCATTGTGAGCCTTAGACGGGAAACCCAGAGGGCTCCAACAGTTTCCCTTGGGGGTATGTCGGGTAGGAATGAGTGGCTTCATTCTGTTTATCTGTCAGTCCACCTACCCACCCACCTACAAAAAGTTGTAACCAGTCCATTCGAGGTACCAGGAATATAAAGGTGAGATAAATGACATGTGTGTTTTGTTGCTTAGGCATCTGAGTGAACAGGCACAACACTGAGTGCTGTAATTTCCAGGTGGGCCTGGTCTAAGACAAAGAGGTAACTCAGTAAAATAGGGTAAAGTATATTTCAGAAAGGGGATGCAGCAGGTACAAAGGTGGTGGTGGCGGGCAGGGTGAGATGTGAGAGGACAAAGCATGACGAGTTCAGAAACTCAAGTAGCTAAATATGACAACACGTAGTGTGAGTCATGTGCATGTACACACATGCACACATGTATACACATGCAAGAAGACAGTCTCTACACACACATGCATGTATGGCTGTGCACACATAACTGTGTGCATGTGTACATGTAAGAATGTTTGTGTGTGTGTACACAGGGTGGGAGGACTGGAAAGATACGAGGCTCAATAATGTGGACAGGAGATAATCATAGGCTGTTTTCAAAGATCAGGGTTTAAGAAACAAAGAACAGGAAGGAAATTATTTTACAGGTGACTTCTGCTCCTTTTCTGGGCCTCCCTGGGGGAAGGGGACACTGGTGGGTCTGGCCATCTTGGTAGAACAAATGATACAGAAGAGCAAAGGGAGAATGTCTGCACCTTTACCACTCCACGCCCCACACCTCAGTCATTCCAAGAGCAAAGGGTTAAAACATGCTGAGTTTCTAATTTCTTCCCTTGCTCTTGGGTCTCATGGAGGTGCATAGAGGGGAGTTCAGAGAGCAAAGGTGTGTCAGGTCTCTGCCCTGGGCTAGTTCTCCCAATGGAAGAGAGTGATGTTGCTAAATGGAAATTTTCTATTCAGACTACTGCTGACAGACTACTCATGCATCTGGGTAAAGAATCAAATGCAGTCCAAGCTCCTGCCCTGCTCCAAGTGTGGCCCCCATGGGGGCAGGTTAATTGTTTGTGCTGAACATTTCTCCCAGAAGATTGGCATCTTAATGGGGACCAAGGTGGGGGGTCATGCTGCTGAGCCTCTCTCGCCCAGCCCTGTGGGTTGACAGCAGCTAATCTTGGACTACCAGGGAAGGCTGGATGGTGATGCCCTCTCCTGAGCGTCAGCCCTGTGAACCACCCCAGTGCTGTGCCCACTTCCCTAAGAGCTTCAGGGTCTGCCCCTTAGTCTTTCCTGGAACGTCCCCCTGGAGCCCACTTAATTCCAGGTCCTGTGTGAGGTCAGTGCTGCCTCGCTTTGCATTGCTTTCCTTGAAGAGATGGGGGAAAAGACATGTAAACAATTAAGTACAACATGGAATGACAAATCCCATAGTAGAGAAATGCTAGATGCAGTGACGGGAGGCCCTATGACATACAAAAGCAGAATTACTAACATTTATGGAGCACTTGTTTGCAGTGGGTACAGGATAGGGATGGGGAATGTAACAGTTATAATAGCTGACACTTACTGGGGGTTTATCAAGTGCTGAGCACTGGACTCTAGCTCTTTGCACGCATTATTTCCTCTAGTCCTTGACTTGTGAGGTGTGCATGGTGGTGAAATAGTGGTGCCCAAAGATTTCCATGTTCCACCCTCCAGAACCTTCCGTGGCAAAAGGGACCTTACAGGTGTGATTAAGCTACAGATATTGAAAGAGGTGGGCCTGATGTCATCACTAGAGTCTTTCTAAGTGAAAAAGGGAGGCAGGAAGGGCAGAACCAGAGAGATTCTGTGTGAGAAAGATGCAGCCGCCTTGCCGCACCCAGCGGAGGAAGGACTCAGCAGGCAGCAGGGAGGTCGCCTCTAGCAACTGGAAGAGGCGAGGGACCAAGTTCTCCCCTTGAGCCTCCAGAGCGCATCCCTGCCCATTCCTGAGTTTCCCCCTGTGAGACCCATGTCATTGGCCGTAAATGATAAACTTGTTGCTTTATTATTTTTTTTTAAAGATTTATTTATTTATGTATACAAGAACTGGGGTACAGGCCAGAGGTGTGGGGGGGTGAGAGGACTCACCACAGAGAGCAGGGAGCAGAACAGGCAGATCAACGGAAGCACACTGCTGAGGGGAGCAGTGGGCACAACAGGAGAGGTCTGCCGCGCCATGTGGGTCCCTTCCCTGGCCGGCAGCAGGATCGAACTCGCACTGCAGTGGCTGCGGTTTGCTTCATAGTGCATTGCTTAACCCACTGCACCACCAGGGAGGCCTAAACTTGTTGCTTTAAGCTGCTAAATCGGTTGCATCAGCAATTGGAAACGGATGCAGCAGGTATCATTATTACTATTCTCATTTTACCTGTGGGGAAACTGAGAGGTACAGGGAGGGAGTTTGTTGCTGAGAGACTGGCAGGTGTGACTGTGTCCATGTGGATTTCTGAAGGTGAAAGGAGTGTGAACAGGCACCTGTGTCCTAAGGACCATGGTCATTTAAAAATAGATACTACCTGTTTCATTTTATGTGCCAACTTGTCTAGACTATGACGCCCAGATAGTTCATCAAATATTCTGAATATTTCTGAGGGTGTTTTTGGATGAGATTAATATTTAAATCAAGGGACTTTGAGTTAAAAAGGTTGTCTGCAACTGGAGCAAGAAAATGTGGTATATATACACAATGGAATACTATTCAGCAATCAAAAAAGATAAACTAGTACCATTTGCAGAAACATGGATGGAGCTTGAAGGGATTGTGCTCAGTGAAATAAGTCAGAAGGAAAAAGAAAAATACCAGATGGTCTCACTCATAAGAGAAATATAGGGGATCAAGGAAAAAAAATAATAACACCATCCCAACAACAAAACCCACAACAAAACAAAACAAAAATAAACAGACAACTACAAGTCAGAGACATTCTGCAGGGAAGAGGGAGGGATTGGGATCAAGGAAAGGAGGGGAGGAGCACAAGGGACTATGGTGACAGAGCATAGATGAATTGGTGGTGGAAATTCTATGGGGACTATACCTAGAAGAGAAAGCAAACATTGTAAGAAATTAAAAAAAATTTTGTTTGCCAGAATATGGGTGGGCCACATCCAATCAGTTGAAGGCTGAATAAAACTAAAGGCCGACCTGCCCTGAACGAGAGGGGACTCTGTGGCAGATGGCCTTTGCACTAAACCAAAGGCCTTGGTTCTTTCTGGATCTTTGGTCTGCCACTACCCTGCAGATTTTGGATTTGCCAGCCTTCATAATTGTGTGAGCCACTTCCTTAAAGTCAATCTCTCTAAACAGACACACGTCATGTTGGTTGTTTCTCTGGAGAAGCAGGACTAATACACCATGCAAAGGGACTAGTACACCACTTCTGAAGGGGCCAGTCAACCCCAGGAGAGAGGTTGGAGGGATTCTGCTGGGTGCAGACGCTAGGGGGCAGTCTGATGGCCAGCCACACATTTAGCCACATGACCGGCCACCGGGTAATCAGCTGGTTGACAGGATTTGCCAATGTGCAAGGGGCTGTTGTTTGTGTTCCCCATGAAAGTACTTCCTCGAAAGCCTCTTGGAATGGTTTGTGAGGGGAACAGCTCATCAGGAGTTAGGGGTCTCTCTCAGGCCCCAAGAGCAGCAAGCCCAGTGAGGAGTCTCAGCTGAGAGGCGTGAACCCAGGCCTGTCCTCTCTCCATCTCCATCCTGCGGTCTCTGCTCTCTCAGTGGGGTGACTCTTTGCTTGCTCATCATTGCATGTTACTTCAAAATGTCTTCCTTACTGGCGGACTCAAGACTACTACCCACTGTCATTTCTCTTAGTTTGAATTTTCAGGAGAAATTTGGTGGGTTGAAGGCTAGCCAGTGGACCTCTGGATCTGGGGGCTCCCTCCCCCTCAACAATAAACTGGGGCTTGGAGGAGGGATGTTCTGTAATTCATGTTATTTTGGGCTACTCCCTTCCAGGTCTCTGAGAGAGAGATTAAACTAGGAGTGCAAGTTAAGAGTGGTAATCCAAGGGCCAGTGGCTGCAGCCTGCAGAATGTGTAGTGGCATGCTAAGACATGCTAAGAGGGTGTTTGAAGCTAGATCATGGAGTGTCTTAAATGCCATGTCGAGGAGTTTGAACTCATGTGTTCAAGACCTAGAAGAACATGAATCAGTAGCTCCATCCTGTCAGGTCACTGCCAAGTGGCTCATTTACCTGGTTAAGTAGTATGATTCTGAAGGTGGCAGGTAGCTAGGGATGCTCTGAAGAATGTGCCTCTTGATGGACGCTTGAAATGATGCTCAGATTTTGGAATGATTCACTTCAAGGACTCTTGGCTTTTGTATGTTTCAACTCTCAATTGCAACACTACACTGATGTGGTTTTTTGCATTGAATTAAAATTAATCTAATACTTGACAACTCTGGCTGGATGCCTGCCAAATATGGAGACTGGAGATGCTTCCTGTAAATTCTGCCACAGAGGATTCTTACAATTCAGGGAACATCTCATTTATCTCGCTGTTATGCTCGCCTGACCCTGGCTCTCCAGAGATTCCTTCTGGAAGATCCTCTTGCATACACGTGAGCATGTTCCATGGCAGTTACTTTTTCAAATCTGTATAATCTCTGGGGACCAAGATCATCTGGGGCACAGGAAAGGGTCATTTAGATGAACCAACGCGGCTTAAAGTCAGTCTTGGATTTTTTCCAGTAATAATCTCTTTCGTCATTAATGGCCTGCTGGGTGAATCTTATTATATCTCCTTAAAATAATTTAGATGCTAATATCTCCCAGTGACCATTATGTGGGCAACTCAGGACTGGAGGTGGTGGTGAGGACTGAAAGCTGTCTTAATTCTGTGCTCCTTTTCACAGCTGGAGACCCTCGTCCGATGGACTTGGAAAAGCTGCCCTAGCTGCCAGGATTTTCACGCCTTTGCCCTCAAAATGCCTTTGACTGGTAGTCCGAAAGTTCTACTTTCTGAGCTGAGGAGCCCGGATTCTGAGTGAGTAAGCCAAGAGGATTTTGGGTGAATTTCCTAGTGAGTTCTGTGTAGACACTGGAAGGATAAGTGGATTTTTGATCCGATGTAAACTAGGTGGGTGGTGGGAGGCATGAAGACAAGGGAAGGACTAGCTTTCAGGGTCTGACTTCTAAGTTTGTTATGACAGGCTGGAGTCAATTGTTTGTTCGTTCATTCATTCATTCAGCATCTGTTGATCCTGCTCTGTCTTAGGTTCTAAGCTGGTTCTGAGGAAATGGAGATGAACAAGCCATTGTCCTCTAACTTGTGTGTGTCTTCTGCTTTCTTATCTGTATGGGGAGGAGGCTGGAATAGAAATTGCTGTCCTGGGTCAGTGTTTCAGGACCACAAGGTCAAGGTCTTGCCCACCAGCACCTTTTCTTTGGTCTCAAAACTCCACCCAGACATTGGCAGTGTTGAGTGGGCCAGGGATTCTGGCTTGACATCAGCGGCGTCTTGCTCTTGAGGGACTCAGGGTCAGTTGGAGCAGAGACACACGTGATCTAGAGTTGAATGAGCCCAGCATGTTCGTCCAGAGTCCTGCCCTAAAGTGGAGGGGAGAACAAACAGCCCTGCTTAGAGAGATGGTGATTGGAAAGTTGCTGGATCCCCAAACTTTAGGGGTCCCAACCTCCTCGAATCCCCACCCTGAGTCCAGCTGGTCCTTTAACTCTTTTCGCTGGACAAAGGGCAGAGTGGCTCTCTTCTAACTATTGAGAATTTGGTTTCTGACTCAATCCTAGGGAATTAAGTAATAAAATAGGAAGGATCTACATGGAGGTTCTTGATTTTGAGCACCAGGGAATATGCCACCACTTAAAAACAAAGTGATAATGCTGTTGACATTTTAACAGAAATATTTCTTGTTGGATGCTAGAGAGCACGCCAATGTTGTTTTCTTAGAACAGGAGGAAGTGTGAGGTGTGAGTATAAAGCTTGGTTGTGCAGCATATGGACCCCCCAGCTAGGGGGAGGGGTCAAGATGACATCCCAATTTTTGTCCTAAGTTCTGGCTCTATCTCTCTCTATTCACAGGGACTCCAGTTCTAGATGATTTATCCTGAGAGATCCTGGGAGTTTCTGACTCTCTTGTTTTGGGTCTCCTCTGCACGCCCAGCAGAATGTGAGACAAGTGGGGGTTGCCTAAATCCTGACCTTGTCTCTGATTTTTCTTCTAGGAGAATAGTGACCCATATTAAAGGGAATAGTTACAAGGATTTGACCTGACCATAGGGGGCATCTCTGTAAGCTGAGGTCACTGCCTGATGTCAGAGCTGAAGTCTCCACTTGGGACAGGCAAGCAGGAAGGGGATATGGATGGAAGTTTTGAGGGAGAGCAAGGATGAGTTGGAACCCTTCAAGAGCTCTCTGAAGTTGGGATCTATTCTCATTGCCTCTGATGCTGGGGGGTCCTGCTGAAGTCAGAGTGCTTAGTCACAGAGCTGAACATGTACACCTCACCTTGGGGTCAGAGAAGCAGAAGGAAGATCAGGGAAGTGGAACAGGTGTGAGCCTCAGGCCAGCAGGCTGAGTTGTGAGCTACAGAGTGGCTAAGCTTCCTGCCCACCCTCCAGATCTTCAACAAGCGCATTTCGTCCTGCCGGCCTTAATGGGAAACATACAGGAAGTGGGATTCTGGAAGGTATAGTTTAAGAGGACCAGGCTGCCATTACATGCTGCAGGTCCTCAAAGTGAGACAGATCAGGCTTCCCAGAGGGTACAGAGAAACAGCCCGGGAGCTGTGTGATGCCTGCTGGCTGACACGGTGTGATTTTCAGAACCAAACCATTATTCTGACCAAGACCCACTGTGGGTGTGCTCTGCTGGGCCACCCCAGCTTCCCTCCATGCACGCCAGCAGGTCCACAACTCAACCTGGGCTTGGGAACTCAAAGCTCCTAGAATCTCAGCACATCAGAGGTGGAAGCATAGCTCACCCCACCAACACCCTCACTTCATGGATGGACAAGTTGAGGCCCAGAAAGGAGCTGGATTTTCCTGGAGTCACACAGCCATTTAATGGGATCCAAGATGGTCTGAATCCAAAGCCTGCTGATATTCCATTAGGCTGTGCTGAGTGCCAGGAGAAAGCATCAGCATAGAGCTCAGGGTGAGCTGTCTTAGAATTCTCTTTTGGGGCTGACTTTGAGTCTCTTTCGAGTCCTTGCTTCATACTCAGAACTGTCTCTCCCTCTCAAGGGTAGGTTCCCAGGTATGCCCTTAAGGACAGCCCCTCCAAATGACGAGAGCATGAACTTTATAGACCTGGATAGGCTGAGTTTGCATTCTAGCTCACCTGCAGGCGACTATGGGAAAATTACTTCACCTTATGGACCCTATTTCCACCTCTGTAAAAGAAGGCCATAAGATAGTGCTCTCAGGGGTTTTGTGCAGATTAAATGTGCCAACATACAAAGAAGACTTAGTGCAATCTCTCGGACATAGTAACTGTTACTAAGTATGATGGTGATGGAGATAATGGTGATGGTGGTGATGGTGACAGCAATAGAGATGACAGTGGTGATGGTGAAGGTGATGATGGTGATGGAGATAATGGTGATGGTGGTGATGGTGACAGCGATAGAGATGACAGTGGTGATGGCGAACGTGATGATGGTGATGGGGATAATGGTGATTAGAGTACTGACTGCGATGGTGATAGTGATGACAATGGTGGTGATAGTGGTGAGATGGTGATGGGGACGGTGATGATACTATTGATATCAGAGCTGTTTGCCTCCTTTATGGGGCAGCTAATCACCTCTGCCTGTGTGAGTCTGTCTAATTGAGGGGTTCAATTTTAGGAAGCCCACTGTTACTCCCGTCTAGCCTGCCAGCATCAATAAGAAAACAAATACTTTGATCTCTACCTGTCTTCCTCTTCTATATTCTCTTCAGTGAGCCTAGATGGGGAAATTAAGGCATTTTTAAGCCTGTTCAAAGCCTAGTCTTGTTCAATATGGACATTTTTGCAAAGTCAGAGAAGAAAAAATTAAGAGTCACCCATGCTTCTACACAGAAATAATCATCTTAAGCTTTTTCTGTGTGAGTACTTACCTTACTAACAAATATTGTACTGCGTTGTATGTTTTCTATGTACTTTTTCACTGAAAGATGAATTTCTTTTCATATTTATGCATACAAGAGCTGGGGTACAGGCCAGAGTCACAGGAGGTGAGACGATTCAACAGAGACAGAGCGGGGAGTAGAAAAGGCAGATCAACTGAAATACACTGCTAAGGGGAGCAGCAGGCGAGGCAGGAGAGGTCTGCTGTGCCATGTGGGTCCCCTCCCTGGCCAGGGATCGAACTCACACTGCTGTGCCGTGTATGCTTCACAGTGCAGCACTCAACCCACTGCGCCACCAGGGAGGCCCTCAGAATCATTTTTAATGGCTGAATATTACTCAATTGCATGAGTGTCCTCTGATTTATTGAATCTGTTGCCTGTGGGTGACATGCCAGGTATCTGTCTTCACATCCACTCTTCATCCTTTGTGCCCTCTCAACTTCCATGGAACCACTAACAGACTCCTGTGCCCCAGAGCAGAGAGAGAAGATGGATGGTTCTGTGGGCTGACCACAGCTTCTCCTTAGGAAGAGCGACAGGCTGGGCTATGCCAAGCTGTTCTTGTGCTAAACTTATAGTCAGGATGGTGAGAGAAAAGGGTCTGGCCAAAAACCAGATCAAAACAAACACTGGAATATTTAGACAAACTTCTTGTAGAACCAAAAGGAGTAGAATAAAGGGTGAAAAAGTGATGTAAATAGGTCAGATACCATCACACACTCACCTGATTTAATCCTCACAGCTAACCTAGGAGAAAGGTACTGTTATTGAGTCCTTCTTTACAGGTGAGATGAAGTTCAGACAAATGAAGTAGTTTGCTCCAAGTCACACAACTAGTTGTCACAATGCCTGGACCAGAAACTGGCCCCCTCACCCCAACTTTTTTCTCTTCATGGAGTCAGAGACTTTTTCATGTCAAGTAAGGTTGCTGGAGTGAGTGGGGGGCAGGCTGCCTGAGAATTCCAGGTGATGGGGGCCAGTAATGGTGGTGTCCAGAACTGTACCTCCTGCCCAGATTCTGTGAGGTTCCCATTGGGGCCTCACTCACGGCAAGCCCCACTCTCTGTTTCCCAGGGTGACCTGGGCTCCCTGATCCATGTCCTATCTTCCCAGAATGCACTCTCCATCACCCCTGTGGAGATTTCCTGCCCTCAAAGAACTATCGAAGTGCTGTCCTCCTCCACAAAGCTTGTCTTCACCCTGACAGCTGAATGCTGTCCCTCCCTCCCTGAATCTCTTTTATTTCTGTGTGGAACCAGACCACAAATCCCACCAGAGCCTCCAGCGGAGCCCTCCTGCAACATCAACAGCAGCTTGCCTTAGAGAGTGTGACCTTGATAGCAGCTTGCCCTAGGAGGGTGTGACGTCAACAGCAGCTTGCCCTTAGAGTGTGTGCAGCTGTTTGTCAGGTCACATCAGAAGCAAGTGGTCTGGCCTCTGACACAGCCTGCTTGTTCCAAGGGACAGAGGCTCAGGTTCTGCTCTCAGCCTGCAGTGGCCATTCCAGGGCCCTTACCTCTGCCCATTCATAGAGGCACTAGCCAGAGGCTTGGCACTGTGCTTAAACTTCTTTGCACAATTTCCAGGATGTTTTCTCTCCTGACCCTCATAATCGTCACCCCCACCCCTCCCCATATTGTCATGCCCCCCGGTAGCACTCAGCTACTGCTGCGTAACAAGCACACCAGAGCCCAGTGCCTTGACATGTCATGCGTTCCTGCGCATGAGTCTGTGGGTCGACAGTGATTCTGCTCTCCACCCTGTACCACAGGTCACGCAGACCTGCACCCCAGAAGGTCAGCGGTCTATTTAGAGCTTTACATGACAGCTGACTTCAGAGGGAAAAGTAGGAGCTGTCCACTCTCTTAAAGTTTCTATTTTAGCATTTTAGGGTCAGAGTAAATCACAGGTCCACCCAGATTCAAGAGGAGGAGACAGCTGTGTGCAGAAGGCTGGTAGGAGTTGATGGTGGCCAGAGAGTCTGTCCACCCTCCCCTCCCAGGGATATGACGTCTGCAAGGCCTGTGTTGGAAAGGACTGGCTTTGGAACAAAACCAGGAGACTGTATTCTGGAAAAAGAGAATAAGGAGGAGAGGATGGCACAAGAGATAAGAGGGCAGAATGGGGACCCTCTCAGGGATCTGTCTGTCGCAGCAGCTTCCCCAGTCCCCATGCCTCCTTCCCCTCAGCAGAGGGAGGCGCAAGCGGCAACAGAAGGTGTGGTTTCCCAGGAGGGGCAGGGCGGGAGAACCCGGAAGTCCCGGGCTGTTCGGGCCTCACCTCAGTCCCCCTGCGGCAGCTGAGTCTCCAGGGGCAGCTCCGGGAGGCTCCGGCCTGCTCCCACCTCCCGGCCCCTCCCGTTCCGTGGTCCTCAGCCGACCCTCCGGCTAGGGAGAGGGAACTGAGTGGCTGGCAGTGAGTGGGGGAGGCAGTGCAGGTTATTTTTAGGAGTTTGGTCTAACTCTGCTCATTGATCAAAACCAATTTTTCCTAATTTAGTCAGATGATTTCCTTAAGAACATTCGGGTTTCTACAAATGAATATATTTGCATAATCTATTCCATTGTGACATCCCCGCCTCCCCACACCTGCCCCACCCGCACCCACCCCTCTCCGCCTCCAGGAAGCCACACAGCTTCCGGGCTAATTTGATCAAGATGCGTTAAAAGCAAAACCATCTGGTTTCCTTCCACAGCTGATTCCAGAATCACTATTGTAAAAGACCTGTCTTCCAGGTGAGGGGCGGTGGGAGGGGGGTGGTGTCTCTCTTTTCGGAGATGAAAGGGCTCGGCCTGAACAGGGTGCCTCCGTGGCCACATCGAGCTTCCAATGAATCACACATCAAAGGCCTCCCTGCCACTGCCGGCCCTTTCCAGCTGGGGGAAAATGGGCTCATTAGAAGCAGGACGAGTACATTGTTTACATTAGGCAGTGCTGATTTACAAGCGTGGAGCTGCCATTTCCCCCTTACCCGGAGCTCCCAGCTCAGGAGAGCCCTCCGCTTGCCCAGAATGGCTCTTTGAAGGCGTGAGCAGCCTCCTGAAGGGACCTCTGTGCCGGCCCCACTCCCTCCCCGCTTGCTTTCCCCCACTAATTAGGTTGTTACCAATTGAGCAATATCTGGGGTTTGGGTAGAGACTAGCTGGGGGACTGTCTGCAAAGGCCTGTGCATAATTGTGTTGATTAAGAGGTGCAAGCCTGGAAATGTTGTCTTTCTTCAAGATCAAGTCCCTGCACTTGTGGGAGCCTTGATTTTCAGGGCCAATTTGTTTGTGTTGACCTAATTGCTCAGGAAGGGCATTTTTCACTGAAGTTTCAGCCTAGATGATTTGGTTCAGTTCTGCAGCCCAACCCCCAGGACTCCTGGAGGGGCAGTGGGGGTCGGGCTGCAGGGAAGCCAGGTCCCTGCAGGCCATGACAGGCCACATTGGTGACTGCTGGGGTTCAGGCTAGAGGGGCAGGCTGGGTGGCTGATTGGTTCCTGGGTGGGGAGCACGGGGAAAGTGGTGTCTGGAGGGAACGGAAGCTCTGCCTCTTCCCATCGGGCCCTTGGCACCTCCACCTGCTGCTAACTGTACCCTACTCACATCCTTTATAATAAGTCTGTGACCCGGAGTGTTAGGGGGAAAGACCCTCCTAAATAAATTATACAAATAGGTTATAGACTTCAAACCCCATTCCAAACTTACAAAATCCAAAAACTACAAATCCCATAAGGTCATTATCAAAAAGCGGATCACTGGGACCTGAGGGTGGAGTTGAGCAGCCAGGCTGAATATAAAAGCAGACACGTGGGCCTTGGGGGGTCCTTTTTCCTTGGGAGTCA